>CM076409.1:17736988-17969022 GCA_038363315.1 Mugilogobius chulae
CCCTGGCACCTTTTGCCCCGCCCCTTTTCCCCGAAATTTCCAAAAATAAATTTTTTTTTTGGTTTTGCCCTTGATTAATCTCAGCTACAGTGAGTCCTGTTTCACAGTAGTGCCAGCCTTTGCACTGTTTGTTTTTAGGTGAGGATGACTTGAAGTTGTGAATGATGTGCAGCAAACGAGCGAATGCACGAGTGAGTGATTTCCAAGATGAAAACTTGGTGAATCTTTGAGAGCCGAGTTGGTTGGAACAAGTAGTGGTTTTAAGCGTAGATACTTGCGGTCTGACTTCTGCGTCAGTACTGGGCTCAACAAGATCATATGTGTCTGTGGAAAGGTTCTGATTTGAAACAGAATGTCTGGGCCAGTGAGCCAGTTACTTAGGGGCAGTTGGTAGGCAGGAACAGAACGAGTGGCGTGATCTGCAGGGTTCTGACTGCTGGCTATGTAATGCCACTGACTGGGTTGAGATGACCGGCGGATTCTGTTTACACGGTTGCTAACATAGACATAAAATCTACGTGTCTCGTTATAGATATAACCTAAAACAACCTTACTGTCCGTATAGAACATAGTGTTGTCTAGCTCAATGTCAAGTTCGTCTGAGATTAGATCTGCAAGCTCTACTGCTAACACAGCGGCACTAAGCTCTAACCTTGGAATGGTCTGATCAGGGCGTGGAGCTAACTTTGCTTTACCCATCACAAAGCCAACTTGACAGTTTCCTTCTGTGTCTACGACTCTAAGATAGGCTACTGCTGCTATGGCCTTAGTGGACGCGTCTGAATAAACGCACAGTTCTTTCTTTGCAGCGGTAGAGGGTGAAATGTCTGTGTACACTCTGGAATCGACAGCTTAGACAGTTCTTTGAGTGAGTCTTTCCAAGTTGTCCAAGTTTCCTCCATTTCTGGTGGTAGTGGAGCATCCCAATCTCCGTTTTCAACAGTGAGTTCGCGCAGAATAGACTTTCCCTGTATTGTGACTGGCGCTACGAAACCTAGAGGATCATAAAGGCTATTTATTGTTGATAAAACGCCTCGCCTAGTAAAGGGTTTAGTCTCATCTGATGTCTTAAAAGTGAAACAGTCTTTTTTAATGTCCCAAAGGAGGCCAAGACTACGCTGAATGGGAACAGAATCAGCTTCGAAATCTAGCTCTTTTAAGTCTTTTGCGTGGTCTTCGGATGGGAAAGCTTCTAAAACTTCCTTTCTGTTGGTTGCTATTTTGTGTAGCCTAAGGTTTGATTTCGAGAGCGTGTCACGGGTTCTTTGCAAGAGAGAGACAGCCTTTTCAACAGTGGGCAGTGACTTGAGCCCGTCATCTACATAAAAGTCGCGTGTGACAACTGCTCAACATCTGGATCACACTCGCAGCGCAGGACAGACTGATGCAAGCCGTATATTGCGACCGCTGGAGAAGGGCTGTTCCCGAAAACGTGAACGTCATTCGATACTCTGTTATGTCTTTTGATAAGTCGTTGTCACGAAACCCAAAAAGCGCAAGTAGTTTCTGTCTTGCTCTCGAACATTGAAACAATAAAACATTTGCTCAATGTCCCGCAGTAAATGCAACTGCCTCTTTTCTGAAAGCGCATGAGGACTCCGAGTAGTGAGTTGTTAAGGTCTGGCCCTGTTAACAAAACGTCATTAAAGACCACATCGTCATACTTGGCACTGGCTGTCAAAGACTACCCTAATCTGCTTGGGTTTCGCGTGATGGTACACGCCAAACAGTGGCAAATACCAACATTCTTCTCCATCTTCCTAGTGGAGGAGCTATTTCTGCATGTCCTTTTGAATACTTTGTCCATAAAGTTATGAAATGCTCCTTTAGTTCATCTTTTCTCTCAAAGTTGCGGACAAGTGACATTAAGCGATTCAATGCTTGTGGTCTGTTGTTAGGCAGTTTTTTGGCGCTCTGACTTGAATGGCAACGGAGCTGTCCAATTACCATCTTTGTCCTTTGTTAGTCCTTCCTCCATTGTTTTCAAAAATGCCTTGTCTTGAATGGAGGGCGCAATGTAATTGTCAAGTCTGGTTTGTTTAAATACATTACATCCTAATGGTCAGGTTCACATGTACTGTCACCTAACTGAGTGCTGACACTATAAGGGACTTGGATGTCACAATGCCTTTCCTTTACAGTGTACACATTTGGACAAGGCTCAAACATTGTGGGACGGCTTTCTCTGTTGCATTGGTGAAGAGTGTTTTTACAGCCAAAGTTTTGTGGACATCACCTAAAACACGTTTCCTACTATGACCCACCCCAGGTCCAGTTTTGCGGCGTAGGGTGCGTTGTGAGGGCACTTATCTGTTTGCGGACTTTGTGAACTCTTACTACGTCCCGTCCAAGAAGCATAAGTATTTGAGCGTTAGAGTCCAGTTCAGGAATGAGATTAGCGACAGATTTGAGGTGACTGTGGTGTAAGGCTGCACTAGGAGTAGGAATCTCGTCTCTATCATTTGGAATGTTTTTGCATTCAATGAGGCTAGGCAGTGGGATTTGGACTGTGCCATCTAAAGCTTCCACTGTGTAACCGGTGGCCTCCTACCCATAGTCTCTTTAACACCTGCACATGTTCTGAGTGAATAGGGAGAACTAGGACCACAGTCGTTAAATAACTCAAAAACTCTGGGCGGACTAATGATCTGTTACTCTGTTCATCGTGAATGGGCATAGAGTTGAACAGCTTTGTCTGGACTGCCTGCAGGATAACCTTTACAAGACAAATTTTAGAGCATGATCTACCTGCCTCGCTCTCCCCACAAACCTGAGTGCATTTTGACGTTATCTCATCAGGTGTGTGTCACCTGGCTCCCCGCCGTGCTCTGCTGGCGGCTCGGCCGTTGGCTCTATGCTTGGTCTTGGTTCATTGTGCCACGTAGCTGGGCCGGGTGAAGTGCAGCGCAGTGTTTTTCATTGCCACACTCGGAACACTGAAGTTTGACTTTACAGTCTTTGCGATGTGTTTGGATGAGGCACAGCATCTGAAGCAGATATTGTTTTCTTTTATAAATGCTTTTCTCTCGTCAAGAGTTTCATGCGAAATGTTCTACATTTTGTTAAAGGATGAGGCTTTTTGTGGAGTGGACAGAGTTTTTCACAGTCAGCTTTCTTGTTCAAAAGATTTTGCGTGTCTGAGTTAGAGCAGAACTATATCTGTTTTGTGCACTGATATTTCTTTGGTCTGTTTGTTCTCCACAGTGGTTATCTGGTTTGAGAGGAGAATCAGTTTGTGAGTTGAATTGGAAACTAGGATCGTTTCTAGCATTAGCTTCTTGTGCAACAAAGTTCACGAAAATACTAAATGGTGGATAAGTGACACCGTATTGACGTTTGTAGTTTGTTCCAACTGTTATCCATTTTTCCTGCAAGTTAAATGGAAGCTTTTGAATGATCGGATTTACACCTCTAGCTGTGTCTAGAAATGAGAGTCCCGGAAGATCTCCATCAGCTTTCGCGCACTGCATTTCTAACAGTAAATCACTGAACTTTCTGAGTTTTACATAGTCTTTTGTTGCGATTTTAGGAAATGCGTCTACTCTTTGAAAAGTGCATCCTCAATCACTTCAACTGAGCCGTAACATTGTTCAAGTCTGTCCCAGATCATCTCAAGACCTGCTAATGGATTGTTAATGTGTATGGCTCTGATTTGCTCAGCGTGCTCGGCGGATTCTTTGCCCAGCCATTTTAGCATTAAGTCCATTTCCTCACTGCTGTCAAATCTAGCCCTCTGATTGCATTGTAGAAAGAGCGTTTCCAGGCTCTAAAGTTTTGAGGTTTATCATTAAACTGTAAAAGTCCTGTTGCAACTATTTCCCTGCGTGCAAAGAATCTGATAAAGTCACTTACATTAGTGTCCATTGGCTCTTGATGGGCATTGCAATGTGAAGACGCTGACACCTTGTGGGACCAACTGGTATTGTCATGTTTAACAAAACGAGGGAATGCACTAGTAGCTGGAACATGCGAGGCATGGGTGTTATTTGGGATTGGAGCATGTGAAGTAAAATAATCGTTATTCACTCCACTGGAAGGTAACATGTCATTACTAGGGTGCTCCTGTTTGAGTTGTTTAGTGTCATTACTTTTTAATGGCTGAAAGTGGCAATTTTCTCCACTGTTCACAATGTTGCTTGAGCTACAACGTACTGTTTGTGCGTTCGGCAGTTTCAGATGGAGTAGGCTCACTTTGTGCATCTAACTGTGAGGCGGCAGCGATCTCTAATGCCTCTGCCTCTGCTATGGCTGAAGCTACATCTTTTTGTTGCTGTAATAATTGAATAGATGCCTCAAGTTTAGCTTTTTCTATTTTTAAGCTCATTTCTTCTGTGCAAAACTAAGACGAGCCTTTGCTGCCTCAGCTTTTGCTCTTGCCTTGGCTGCTGCAGAGCTTGTGGACCCTGTTTCAGACCGGGTCTTGTAGGATGACGCTTTGTTACCCGAAGCTCTGGTGGATGAAGCCCGGGAAGATGGAGCCTTTCGTGGCGGCGTGTTGTCTGATGCTGCAGACGAAGCTTTGGCGGGTGGAGCTGTGTCGGCCATAGTTGCGTGGACCAGGTGACGATTGCTGGGACACTGCTGTATGCCGTGCTGCTTGGCGTGTAGTAGTGGTTAGCGTAGATTCACTCTAGTTGCATTGAATGACCGCAAGATCTCCGACGTGGATGCCGCCGTTTCACTGTGCCGTTTTGGATAGCTTAAACTCCATTCTCAATCAAGAACTCTGCACACGTGTTTGTTTAGCAGGTTTACTGACGTTCGAAAAGGTGAAACTACAAAAGACATATAGTACAATCAATACATGTCTATAATAACAATATTTCATGTTACATTTCGTACATACCGGCGATGCAACCTTTAAACAAAGAAAAATGCGGTCTGCAAAAAGTAGCAGCCGAACTGCGTTCCGCCATCTTGTTGTTTTTTCTAAATAAAACCCCGCCCAGCGCACGTGTAAAAACAACCCCGAAAATGTCCACTAGGCGTCACTGTGCACAAATAAGTACAAACTGAGCAATTTTACAGAAATAAACAATACTTTTACTCAGAACAGAACACTTAGAATTAGTTAAAAATAGGGTACTGAGACTGCATAAAACAAAATAGACTGCAAATGATGACCAGTTAGAAAAAGTGGGTCGCCTGAAAAAAGTTTGAGAACCACTGTTTTAGTGCTTTTATGTTGATCCAGTAAAGAAAAACTACAAGTTAACTTGAAGCTTTGAAAAGTACATTTGATCACAAACTGGTTTAGACTGAGTGTGTTTCAAGTACATGGGCTTCTCGCTCAGGGAAATCTCTCATCCCAACTACCCGACACGTGAAGGCAGCAGAATAATACGAGATAAGAGAAGCTTTATTAACCCTTAAGGCACCGGGCTTTTTCTGTTGGAAAATGAAATGAAAGATGTGCCGGTATTTTCCAAGCTGCTGAAACTTATCAGAATCAGAATCTGGAGAGCCTGGAATGACTTGGAGCAGAATTTTAACTTTGGTACAAAAAGGGTTAATGGAAAATGGTCAGTTTATAAAGAAAAGCTGAGGTAGAGAATTTAAAAAAACATGGCCAAAAAGACAAGATCTCAGATACAAGCCAAGCAGTCCAAATGAGTTTCTACTGCAGGGTGGCTGGACGGTCTCTCACAGGTCTTTCACACCAACACAATCCCTAGTTGTGGTCGAAACAGTGTAGCGACGCCGTGTTTGTTCAAGTCTCTTTGGGGCGCACCGATGTAAAACAGCAGTCACACAAACACGATCCAAACAGCCACAGTCATCGAACATTTGCCGAGTGATGTAATGCTCGACAAAAATGACGAAGCATAAGAAGTTGTCAAACAAGTGTTACTAATCCTACCTCACAAATGGAGCTCAACTTCTATTTCCCGCCACAGTCCAGTCTTCGTACTGCAGTCACTGCAAGTCCTCCATCTTTGTTTTCCTTGGACCAAATAGTAGCCATTCTCCTTCAAACTTGCGCCCCGTCTGAACCTGGGTAAATAACAGCAATCCATGCTCGACTAAATACTGTAAGCGTCATTTTCGGTTTTCTGCACAATTTTCCTGCACACTGATTCGCTGGTTCCCCTGTAGCCATGGGCCAATCAAAAAGCTGCATATGCGACAACTGGTGACAGCTGGCGAAGCAGATTCTTCAAGCAAGTTTTCAAAACCTCACCTCCGCAACCTGCTCCTCCGACCCCAACAGCCTCATTCAGCCTCAGAGCCACCTGTTGGCAAAGGTTGCTGGGCCAGTTCAGAAGAGCGACTCTTGCGTGGTATGAAAGACCCTGTAGAGATAGTGTGAGGAGCTCAGTCACATGGCAGGAACAGAATGGACCAACTTGTCATTGACCTTTTGATGTTGACAACAGTCATGAGACTGTGTTTACTGAACATGTTCATAAGATAAAAATACAGTGTTCTTTGCATTGTTCGCATCTTGTAAACATGCCCTTGAGAACTTTGCGTCTTATATTTCATAAGTCTAATAAAGCACAGATGACAGCCATGTTTCCATTGTCACAAATTGAGTTAGAGCTACTGACTGCCAAATAAATTACACAGATGAAACCTTCTGATTAATCTTGTCTGATAAACTAATGCTGCAGAAATGCTCAATACCAGTCTGCACTGCAAACAATATCATCTATAAGCCAAGGAAGGGCAATTTGTTTTTATCGAGGGTCGTATTCAAATCCAGACGGAAAGCTGGACCTTGTATGTTGGTAAAACAAATTACCATTTTTTATCATTTTTTTCAGTAAGTGGCACTTTTATCCTTTTATGGTGTGCCTTTTTTATATTTATTAGAAGCACAAGTCCAATAAAAAAACTAATCAAATGTAAGCTATTCAGAACAGTGTTTTCTGAGGCTCAGAGGGGAGACACATATTAAAATCTAACTGTGTTTTTGATGAAGCAATGTTTAAACATCATCAGAAACTCAATTTAGCATAATATGTCATTTAACTTTCTGGACAAAACCACTTTGAGGCAATTAAGATTTGTGTTATTTATTCATGTCAAAACACAATCATCACTTTTAGTTCAGTGTTTACTTTTTAAACTGTCACTACTCCGAAGCTCACCTGCCTGATTTGTATTCTGTGCACAAATTACCAGCTGACAGCGGTTGGCCAAACTTGTCATTTCTGCTGCGAATGGGCGTCAGACATTTCTCCGCTTTCTTGAATAAAAAAGAGTCTAACTGCAGATATCTTTGTGGGCTGTGCAAAACGCTGAAAATGTGTGATACTGAAACATGGCGTGGCCCTGAGCAGACTGAGGGAAGAATGTCAGATACCGAAAAGCCTCCTCTGCATCTGATATTGTTAATCTTGTGCTGCTTTGACAGTGGCCACGCACCAGCACTTTTTACCAGCTCCGATAATGGCCGCAACAGCTCCAGAGTCATTAATTGAATTAGCTCTGTTCTAATCTGGGCATCTGGCCCTGTCCACGCCCGAATAACAACTGCTCGTCTGGTAATTGATTTGGAGGGAAATCCACTGCTTCTCCTGAGCTGGTTCACCTGTCGCCGAGCCTCGTACGCTTTGAATTACAATGGGATTTACAAACACATGTTGGGTGGAATTTAGCAGAGTTTAGGGGTGTTGAGTACAGAACGTAGAGCGAGGGTTCTCAAACACTCTTGATCATTCTCCACAGTGACGTCAGAATACAATTTGGAAGTAAAAAGCGAATGAAAACAACCTCGCTGTGGATCTGGACTAGCACATAGCTGGCTAACCTGCAACGTGCCTTTAATCTCTTGCTATTAAAGCAGGATATCGCTGAATGAATATCATGGAGCCGATACTTGATACAGCACAAATGTATTTTTCAGCACAGCACCAATATCTGATCCAAGTTTCAGATTTATGCATCAGTTCATTCTCTTTTGTGATGGTATACAGTGCATCAGAAAGTATTCACAGCGCTTCACTTTTTCCACATTTTGTCCTGTTACAGCCCCATTCCAAATTGTATTAAATTAATCTTTTGCCTCAAAATTCTGCACATAATACCCCATTATGACCATTGCTGCAGCAATCCACCAATCACCAGCCTGTATGGTTGACTGGCCAGTCTAAAGACCTTATCCGACTAGACAATTTTGTTTCTCGTAGTTTGAGAGTCATTCAAATTCCAGATGGGCTGCCATGTTCCTTTTACCAAAAGTGACTTTTGTCTGGCCACTCTACCTCACAGGCCTGATGGGTGGATTGCTGCAGAGATGGTTGTCCTTCTGGAAGATTGTCCTCTCTTCACAGAGGAACACTGGATCTCTGACAGAGTGACCATCGGGTTCTTGTTCACATCCCTGACTAAGGTCCTACTCCCCCAATCGCTCAGTTTAGGCAGACTGTCAGCTCTGGGTAGAGTTCTGGTGGTTCCTAAGGTCTTTATTTACAAATAAAGGAAACCACTGTGCTCAGTGAGACCTTTAAACCAGATTTTTTTCTGTATCCTTTTCCAAATGTGTTCCTCAAGACAATCCTGTCTTGCAGGTCTACAGACAGTTCCTTTGACCTAATGCTTTGTGTTTGTGCTCTGACCTGCATGCTCAACTGTTGGATCTTATAGAGGGATTTTCGGTCAATGTCACTTTCCGCTCTACTGATACACAACTGTCTCTACAGTATATAGGGTTTTTTGTTTATCAGAGAGCCTCCGCGCATAAACACAAACAGTGGAAACAGTTGAAAAAGCTCAGTTGTCAGCTAACTACAAGAGTTTATCACTGTGAGAAAACAAAAGTTCTGCTGCTAAGTCAACATCTCTGAATGAAATTCGATCCTACGACCCTTAAAAATTACATTCAGGTGAGTGAAAAAATGGTGAGAAAAACACTGTCTCATGACCGTTTTCATGATAGAAACAGCTAGCTCTTGTCCTGTTTCGATATTCAGAGTTTCCCAATGTAAATAAAAAAAAAAAAAAACTGTTTCACATGGTCATACTGGGTATTGTGGAATAAAATTAATTTAATACAATTTGGAATTGGGCTGTAGCATGACAAATGTGAAAAAAAGTCAAGAGCTGTGAATTCTTTCTGGATGCACTGTATCATAAGAAATTGCAATAGACAATAATATTCTTACTCTCTGATTATGATTCTAATGAACTGACTTATACTAAGCAAGAGCTGTGTTACTCCTTCCACAAACACTACAACATCGCTCTGTAAAGTCATTCTCATTTCTGTTTTGATCCAAAGTCGTTTTTTTGGCTACTTTCCTACAGTCAACCGCAGCTATTCAAAATGCAATCTCACCGCAGGAGTTACAGAATTAGAAGTCCATGAACCCAACTCAATTAGCCCGATATAATTTGTCCAATTTCACCTGCTGTCCGTAAATTAAATTCGGCTAAGCTGCCTCTTCCCTGATTAATCCCAAAATCTGCTCGACACGGACTCATTCTGCGCCTCTGATTTATTAACTTACCACGAGACCAATTTGTCATCGGAGAGGCCATTTTCCGTGGCCGGTTTGAAGCGTTTCAATAGAGTTTGCTAACGACGTCTCTGGAGCTTGCCGAGGGTTATATATGAACGTGTCTCATCTGTATTATGGGCCGACTATAGGTTATCCTCACCTGCCTCCGCTCCTGTCGCCCTGTGATGTGGCAAACCCCGAAGAGGCGGGCTTGTGCGGGCAGATATCGCGGCGTTTGTTCCTCTCTTTTCATTTATCTGCCGCAGAGATGAGCCTTTGTGTCGTATAGAGACAGGGGTGGACGCCTCCCGCACATGATTTATTTGTACACGTCGGCAATGTAATGAAAAATATCTCCTCCTTTAATTATTGTTTTGAGAGTGGAAATGTGAGAAATATCAGAAAGGTTGTTCATTCAGAGGAGCTGATTATGACAAATTCGAGCGGCGATGGGGTGGAATAAGGTGACTTAGATGGATGTTGCGGAAGAAAAGACATGCAGAGTTTAAAGTTTTTTACGTTTTAAGTTCAAAGACTTGTCCAAAGGAAGACAAAATGGTAATATGCTTAAAAGAAATTACGAAAACATGAGAGTATTTGTATTTTTGATTGTCCACATGAATCCCTAAAATGACAAGAAACGTCTACAATACAGGTTATGCACACATCATTTTATTTGAAAAATGTCATTCAACATTTAGAATGAGTGGCAAAACCATAGACATATATTAGTAGATGCACAGATCGACTCTGATGCTATCGAACACTTAGCATCTGAGCTAGTCCAGAGCGTTCTTCTGTTTGTTTTCCTATAGCCGTTGGCATTAGCTCTCAAAAAATGCGAGTTATGAAAGATCCAAAGAGTGTCACTGGAACAAACCTACCGACCACATTTGGCAAAGGTCACTTGTTACAAATTATTGTTGAGTTTACAAACCTTTTAGTGTTTTATTGTAGATAAAATTTGTGTATAAAACTGCTAACTTCAACAAGATATTTCCGATCTTGTGCATCGTTTAAGAATAGTGAGACCAAACATCATCTTTTACGTGTTAGTAGTGAGAACAGCAAAAAAGTTGTAGCTTCGCTTATCTGTGGAGGAGTGTCCATGTCACATCAGCAACTGATGGAGTTTGAATAGCATTTCCAGCCTACAAACATAATAGTTTGAGAAATATAATTTCACATTTCCATGTTGTTTAAAAAAGCTTCATAAGACACAACTCAGTCCATTTTGCTTTTGGTTTTGCTGAAATTGCTCGTTTAAGCTCGTTTCATCCATAAAAGTGCAACTTCTGCCTTTGAGTTCAGTTGATTTGCGTCATCACCTCTACCGGAGGGTTGAATTTGTTCTCAGACTGTAGTGTCTTTTTCCTGTTTTAGCTGTAAATTGAGCTCTTACAGGAGAAAATGTATTTTCTCTCCAATGACTCACATTTGCTTAGAAAGCTGCAATGTCAACTGCGTAACCTCCATCCCTTCAGTCCAGTTCAGTAGGGTTATGCACTAATGTCTTTCTTTTCCAGATTAACAAAGGTCAATCCAGTGGCGTAGTTGCCATAGTGACACAGTTGTTTGCTCCAAATGCGATGGACATCGGAATTTTGGGCTAGTCCCGAAGCAGTCGTCTATATTTAAATCCTCTTTTGTCATTTGTTGTAGACGCAGTGACAGAGATGCCAAACAGGAGCTTTAAAATCTTTTCACTCTGAGTCCTGGTTTCAGATTTTCTTTGTGTGGATGATGCGTATCTTAGGTAAACTATTTTTGCTAAAAACCTAGACAGGGTCTAAGGAAGAGGATAAAGAACAATATCAGTGTGACAATGCTGCAAAATACTTTAAGATCACAACCTGGTCCATACTGCAAACAGATTTAGGGTTTAGCTCAACAAGTTTGGGGTTAAACGTGGTCTGGCAATACCACAAAGCTCAGAGAAACATGCAGTGAAAACATAACCTGCTCTGGACCAGGTTAAGAAGACGGGTCACTGGCCAATCACAGACAATAATTCAGGACTTACAGTATGTGTGAAGAAAGAGACATGGACAAAAGCTCAAGCCACGTTTATATCTGTGCATTATGGATTTATAAAGAGGAGGGGTTGAGATCTTTTATGTAGAGAATGACTAGACTAGACTGAATAATCGTGCTGTTTCTAACCCTAACTTCTGTGTCTGGGATTGGCTGCTTTTTGTAATCTCTGTTTGTTACACCTACAATCCACAATTTTAGCCGTGAATTAAGATTTTCCCAATAATTAGACATCTCTGTGTGTGTGTATGGAGGTGTGTGGGTCTGTGTTTGAACAGGTCAGAAGTGAGTGTTTAACTGTCAGACTCCAGGGAATGAAATGTGCCTCAGAACACAGAACAGAACTGTCAGCTTCCCTCAGGGCCAGAGTTTTCGAGTCAGTTCAGCGTGAGCACGTGTGACTGATGTGTGGAGCGTCAGATCAAAAGGGTTTTTTCATGTGTTATATTAGTTTTGTCTTTGATTGCACTGATTATACTATATAGAAACAAGGCATTTTATATGTGAAAATGGCCCAAAGTGTACAACAGGAAGAGCCCAATTCTACAAGTATTTGTTCACATTTAAATACAGGGTTTTACAAAGGGAATTTTGAGTATTTTGTTTAGTTATTCAGCCTGAAAAGTGCCGAAAGAACAAACTAACTATCAAACAAAAGCAAATACTTTTTTATGCATTATGTAAGGATTAAACAACGAGGAGCCGTGCATTATATCTGTGTAATGCACAGGCTCCGAGTTGTTTAATCCGCTTATACCATGGTCAAACGGCGAAAAACTTTAATATAGACGTACAGTTCGTTCACTGATCTCAAAATTTCTCGGAAAATTGTAACTTTGGGTCTACTTTTATTGTGTCCGGGCTTAACAGCGGCAACCTAGCATGTTTACGTTCAAATGCACAGCGCTGCTGTTGTCAGAGAGAGAGACGGAGGAGAGATCGCTCCTCCGTCTCTCTTTCTCTCTCTGCCTCTCTCTCAGTCACATGTGTTTATTTACCTCAGGATGGAGGAGTAGTTCGAGAAGTAGCAGTCTCTCAGTTTTCAAAGCCTGCCCTGTGCAGGCGATGTATTCCGACCATTTGTGTCTCTGTGCTAAAATCCCAGTCCACGCTCACAAAATGCGATGTCTGTCCTCTCATGTTGCTTAAAATATCCAATACATGAGTCTATCAAAAACTAGAAAGTTCCGCGCTAGCTAACTTGAGTCAAGACGGTCAAGTCACCGTCAACCAAGTATCACTTCCTGTGTGTACTGCACAATAAAAGCCTCAACATAATCGTGCTGAAAGCAACGTTTTATTATGAAAGAGTCAGACAGCGACAGCGCTACAGAGACTCTTGCTCTTCCATCTCGGCCTGTCAAAAGTTCATTGGTTTTGCTCAGATGTTGCGCGTTGCCGTGGAGACGTATTCAGCGCACTGATATGTAAGTGATTTAACCTGCCGAACTACGTGTGCGTATATACGATTATAATGCACGCCAGTTAACATTTGAATTCTCACTGACCATGGTATAATTAGACCTAAAACATACATAAAATCTGATTTTGAATAAAAACACTGACCAATAGGTCTTAAAAAAGGACAAATAGATGCATTTTTTGTGTGTTGTTTTTGTCTTTCAAACGTGCCTCTGAGCATCTCCATTTTGGAATTCTGTGCACCAAAACTAGATGACTTTGAGTTCTATCTACTGGCTGCAAAGGAAATTACCCAGAGGAAACACTCAAACAGATCTTACCTGATATGCTACTGCTACAGAAATACTCCAGTTGAGTCTGAGTGGTTCATGGACGTGAAAACTGTGCAGAAGATCTCAGAGGTCTATCTATGACGTCACAGATTTGAGACATTCAGAATTGTGTTTTCTAGAAACTGCACAGACCAAACTTCAGCCATGTATTTGATAAGAGTAGTACAGTATTAGAATAGGATTGTAAACGCAAAAACAAAAGTCTGAAAAGTTTATGTGCCCTTCAAAGTTTTGGTCTACCTACTTTGGGGGCATCTTGAAAGAATGACCTTTGAAGTGACATTGTTCCATCAAACTTTGGATGAAGTGGATTATTTTCAGTGTCACCACAGCCATTAGACATATCAAGGTTTCAAGGTTTCCTTATTTGTCTCCCTTGGAAGAAATTTAGCTTGGACCAAATGGGTCGCTGCACACATAAAAAAATACGCCCCACAGAAAACCAAACAAAGTGCAGCAGGAGCACACGTCCATGTCACCAGCAGAGCAGTGCCATCTTTACACAGAGCGAGGGCATCAGGTTCTCTGGAGGCTCCACAGCCGGGCTAGTCCCGCGGAGCTGAGCGGTTCTCATGGGCACTCGTAATTAAAACGACATTGGACAGAATCCACTAATTGAATAATCTTGAAAAATTGATATACAAACCTGACCGGTGTAGTGACAGGAGAGATGCAGCTGCTGCCGTCCCGCTGAAGAGTGATACAAGTCTGGATACATGCATCTGATCATTTACGGCTCAAAATCAAAAACTGTTTGGAAAATACAGCTGATGAACTATGTCTGCAAATTAGTCTCGCTGATTATCACAACAAAATACGACAGATGTCTGCAGATTTCTAATAAGACACATGACACATGAGGATATTTGTCCCGGCTAAAGTTTCATCAGACTTTTTCTGTTCAGAAAGTCCAGCGCATGGCGGAGAGCTCAGGGGGCAGAGGACTGGGGTCCGACTGGGGAAGCACTGACACAATGATAGTCTAAGAAAAAATGATATATTTTGTTTTTCACAACTAGATAATGCAGCACTCAAATATCACAATAAAGAATGACCTAAAATGAATTCTGCTATGGGAGGGGCAATACAAATCCATACTACAAAATAATCTTTTAAAACAGATTAGATATTTATCTTGTCAAAGCTTACATATTGAGACTGCAACGCAATAAAATAAAATGAAAACTAAATTGCCCGTGTGTTTAATTTAGTGTTGACTGCAGCATTTGCTTGAAAAGTCCGTCTCCTCTCTTTACTTCCTTTACTTTGTCTGGATCTTATCAAGCTCACGTCTCATCACTTATTAATTAAATGTGATGTATAGAGCCTGCTTCTCTGACACATCGCTTCAGTTTTTGTGTTTACCTGTCGTACTTTTAAACACTTGTCTAGACATCGAACTCCTGGACCTGCGCGAAACAAGACGATTCCCCTCAGGAGGCCCATCTCCACAAATCAAGCTCCGAAAAACCAATTCAGCTACACATTCTGTCAGCTTTGAATGTAGTGACTCACATCTGGAGCTCAGCGATTATAGAAATGCAAATGTATACCTTTTATGAGCTAACCTTGTAAAGTCTTAGTCAGTATCTATTAGCGTGCCCAGCTAGCGTTTCCTGCTTTCTCCTCAGGCTCGCAGCATGAAAACGCAGAGAGAAATGACTAACTGTATTAGTCATAATGGAACGGTCACATCTCTCTCATCTCAGTATCCTTCGTAATTGTGTTGGAAAATGTAAAACTATTGTTATGTATTCAAAATATTTAGGACCTTTTTACGCAGTGGAACAGATGAGTCAAAACAAAAACTAAAAATACATTGTAATTTTCAAAATGCTATGCAGGTAATGAACAAAACCTCCTGTTTAGACTACAATACAGTGCAACCTACCACAGGCAAGACTCTCGCAACCCACCAGGAATTACTTTTCTGGTGGAGTTTGCATGTTCTCCCTGTGTTACCACCTCCAATTGCATGCATGTTTTGGTCAACTGGTGACACTGTAAATTCCCCCTAGTGAGTGAATATAGAGAGAATGATTGTCTGTTTCTATGTGTTAATCCTGTGACGAGTTAGCCACTGTCGAGGGCAGTGTTTCCCAACCTTTTTTGAGTCACGGCACGTGTTTTTAGTTACATTTTTTAGCGACACACCACCTATTCAAATGTGGCTAAATCAAACTATTTTGAAAACACAATTCTTCAATTTTGTAAATACGGTCCATTACACTTCTTGTAAATGACCAGCAGCTTTTGTATTTGTGCGCTTGCATTGTCTAAGCTTAATCTCAGAAGCATGTGACACAACAAAGTCAAATGGTACAGATCAGATCTATGGAGAGACAACCTTGCTCACAATGAAATTGCATTTTTGAAACATACAGTATACTTAGGGCGCACTCACACTGGCACAACTAAACCGTGCCCAGGCCTGGATGGCCCTACAGCGCGGTTCTTTTGTGCAGTATGAGTGCAAACGAACCGTGCTGAGACTCGGCACGGTTGTGTCTCTGGCACGGTTGGAGGAGGTGGGCCAGAGCTCGGCACGGTTACTCATGAACACGCACACGCACGACTTTAGCATACAAGCACACTGTGACCGCTGATTTTGTCACAAGAAGAAAGAAACTCTCCACCAAACTCCGTGGAAATGCGCTTACCTTGAATTATCATCATGACCGGAGAGAAAAGTTGTGAAATCGATCGTCTACTGTTGCTTTTGCTGATCCACGCGACTTTTAATCCAAAGCCTGGCGGAGGAGCGCCCATCATGGGTAAAACTCTCGTCTGCCTCGATATATCAAAGATATAACGGCCCGCAGGGCTTATTTTCGCCGCTACAGCATTAGTAACTCAGCGCTTGATCCACTCTCCACCGCGACATGTAAACAAGCGGTGCTAGAGGATGACGTCACCGGCTCGGATCGTTTATGCAAGTGTGAGTGCGGGCCGGCGCGGCCCACAGAATTTTCTACAATCGGGCTTGAGCGCGGCATGATTACAAAGCCCTAGTGTGAGTGCGCCCTTACTTATAGTTGTTAAAATGCAAGCTAAGCATGTTTAAAATCCTATAAGATTTACAGTACAGCACAAAAGTTTGGACACACTTTCTCATTCAAAGAGTCTTCTTTAATTTTCACGACTATAAACATTGTAGATTCAAACTTAAGATATAAACATCATGAATGACCATGAAGGAGAGTGATCGGGTGCTACGCCAGATAAGCTGGCCTCCACAGTCACCAGACCTGAACCCAATCCAGATGGTTTGGGATGAGCTGGACAGCAGAGTAAAGGCAAAAGGACCAACAAGTGCTAAGCATTTCTGAGAACTCCTTCAAGACTGTTGGAAGAGCATTTCAGGTGACGACCTCTGGAAGCTCATCAAGAGAATGTCAAGAGTGTGCAAAGCAGTAATTAAAGCAAAAGGTGGCTACTTTGAAGAACCTAGAAATATGACATATTTTCAGTTGTTTCACACTTTTTGGTTATGTACTATACTTCCACATGTGTTAATTTATAGTTTGGATGCCTTCAGTGTGAATCTACAATGTTCATAGTCATGAAAATAAAGACAACTCTTTGAATGAGAAGGTGTGTCCAAACATTTGGTCTGTACTGTAAGTATATTTTAGAACAAGGTCAAAGTAATTGGATGGTCATAGTAACAGTACTTGTTGGAAAAGTTACACAGTGCACCTTTAATTCTTTAAATAGATTGTACATAATGCAATGGCACTTCAGAAAAGCAAAAAACATTCAGAATTTGTTGTCAGTAAATGGCAACTGTTTTACTTTCATTTTTGATGAAAACACTGCAAAACAGTAAATGATTTAACTAGTGCTCCCCGGCACAGTGGTTGAAACGCCCTGGTCCAAGGTGTTCTCCCGCCTAAGGCCCATAGTCATTGGAATAGATTCTAGTCACCCACAACCATGGCAGCTCTTGACTAATTTCTTTGGGAGTGCTTTGGTCAATACATAACCAGTCGCAAATAAATGAACAAATATGAACAATTACTGGAGCAGTTGTGTCCAACAAAAAGAGCAAAAATCTACAATCATGCAATTTCCTGTCGACTTGCCTGATGTTTAACTGTTAAAAAAGAGCTGTTTCAGTGACAAATGGTTTCAGTCAGAGCTGTAGCCGTTAGTTGCATTGAACTGTATCATTTTCGTTGTTTCTCCACAGAAAACACACCAGCTTTGCTCATTATATCGCAAGCAAAACTATGCCAACACATTCAAATATTTTCTTTGCCAGACCAACTCCAAACTTTACCACAGCCCAAAGTAGAGCCAATTAAAGCCTGATTCTGATGTGTAAGCGCGCACACTCATAACTGTTTGCATTTTGTAGTGGAGAAGATGCAAACTTGTTTTTTTTTTTTGTTGTGGTCTGCGAGTGGAAAAGTGGAGCCTTGTGTTTTTCTGTGGTGTTTGTTCAGTCTTTATCTCGTCTACTGAGCCACCAACACATCGTTTCAGCCGAATGTAGAGGATCAAACAGCAGTGGTTCATGGGAGATGTAATGACTGTCCGCTTTACAGAGCCGCAGTCTGATTTGTCATTATCCGACCGTGAATATCCCTTCATCTTTTACATAAATATATCGCAGTGCTACAGTCAAACTTCTTTTATATAGATTTATGAGCTGCACATCTTTTTAAATGTGTTTCTTCACTTGTTTTTTTGTCTATGGAACTTTTGTTTTGCTCAAAATAACTTTGTAAGGCAAAATAGATGAAAGTAGTTTCTTCATGGTTGCCCTTGTCACTCCCGGAAAAAGATCCTGCACCCATGTGACTGAATTCGCTGCAGCCGCCATTATACTTTTGAATCTAAAAGGAAAAAGCATAACGTTTAGCTTCTGTGATTTATCCTTGGCATTAAATTAGGCCGTAAATAATCGCATGTCTAAAAAACAAAGTAAATATAGATTATCAGCCATTTTGTGACCCGGCTTTGCTTCTCATGAGTTTAGAAGCTTAAATTGCTCTCTGAAACTGCCATTCACTTTTCACCTTCTTTTATCATTAAAACGTTTCCCTGATGATGTTTGTGTGAAATATATTTGACTATAAAGCCTAACATTTACTCGTAATAGTTAGACAATCTGACCTTGAGACAAAAGGGAAAACATGTTGTGCTGTGACTAATGTGAAGCTTTTGTACAATGATATAAACTAATTAACTCATGTCATTTTGACAAACACCTGGAAATCATTTTGGTTTAACATTGGTTAACTTGGTTGAGCTTTAGTTTGTGCTTTTACCATAAAATGCAGAGGTGGGAGTAAGTCACTTAGGTGCAAGTCACAAGTAAGTTACAAGTCATCACGTCCAAGTCACAAGCAAGTCCAAGTCAGTGGGTCAACAGGGTCAAGTAAGTCAAGTCAAGTCATCACCTTGGCATCAAGTCATGGCAAGTCATTACATTTTTTTAAGCCAAATTTTAATGGTTACTCAACTAAACGGCTTTGGTGCATTTTAAAATGAAACTTTTTGCTTTCTGTGCATTTTTTCCAGCCATGTGCCATAACTAAATTAGTCACAGGAATGTTTTTTTTTTACTCAGTGTAAATTTCTGTAAATTTCTGGAGGGAAAGTCAACCACACAATTTTGTAAAAATAGAAGGTTAAAAGCACACTTTGGGTCATTCTGGATGGGATAAATATTTTTTGCAATGTCAAAAAATACAGCTAAAGCAGTGCTTCTCAAACTTTTTTTGCCACGCTCCCCTTGGGATGGAAAAAAAAATCTATGCCCCCACCCTGTAATAAGTCTGCAAAAGTACAAAAAATTTCTGTGATATTTTGGCTTAGATAATAATTTTTTTTTGTAGTTCAATATATAAACTATAGCCAGTTACATAATTATATTACCAGTGTTCATCAGTTTGGATATTTATAAAATCAAAATGTTATTTCATCTTGTTTAGGCTGAACAAGTACGTATTTGTGTATCCAAGCTCATGTGCTTTTCTCACTAATGGAAGAGTCTTGTTTAGTCCTGGCTTAGTCCTGTTTAAGACCTTATGAAAACCTGGTCCAGTTCTGGGATAGTCCTGGTTAAATCACAGGAGAAAGAATAAACGCACTCCAAAAATTCTTGTTGAGGTGCAAATAGGAGCAGATGCATTCAAAGTTCAAAAAGAACATTGCACACTTAGTTTGCCGATGTCAAAAAAAGTTTATTTGATTACGTTTCGGCTAATGCCTTCGTCAGATCATTTTCATTTTTGAAAATGATCTGACGACCCTGTCTTTGGTCAGTTATAAGTCCCAGTGTGCAAAAATAACACGTATTTTGTAAAACTCCAATCAAGTTTAATAATCCTTCACCAATGAGCACCTCTGGCTACTTCTTGATTGAGCAGGAAGCACTTTGTTTTTACCTCGACTTTCAGAAACTGTACTTTTAGTCAGTATTATTGTTTTAGTCATTATAACTTTGTTAGTCACAAGTTTGAAGCTTCAAAAGAAAGAAAACAGAAAAGCGGGCGAGAGTTGTGTAAGTCCCAATTCTTTCCTCTAAACACGACACAAGGAACAGAAGCTCCATTGGAAATGATCAAATTTATGACAACTAACTAGGTCTCCTTTAACATATATGCACAGTTCAAGATTCAGGTGAACCATAACCTAATCCTACAATAAATAGGGCCTACTATTATTTTGTAAAACAAACTAATAAATAAAAAAAGAAACCATTCTATTATCTAAGCAAATTTTGGTTTTGAAATTGTAATTGGTATCATTATTTTCCTTGAGTTTTTTTCTTGTTTTTCCTAAAAATCAGGAAAGCTGTGATGCCATGTGCATAAACTTCAAACACATTTTTCCTCAGCCGCACAGAAGCAGCGGAATAGAAATGCACCTTATATCTTCACTTCCTTCCCTTCCCGCGCCATCTTTCTTCCCCATCAAAATCTGCGGTGCGTGCCAGTGGCTTTGAACAAGAGCAATTTGTCATGTTGTAAAAGAGAGAGTGTGGAAAGCGCTGGATGTACTTCATAGTCATTTCACAGGACGGAGCAGGAGGACAACAGCGGCAGGAAAGGGGTCATGCTTTAGCTGTGATTGAAGCGCTCTCCACCGGCTGGACCGAGAGCTGTGGAGAGGCACCGGGCACTGCGCTGGTGCGGGGCTAACTAAAAAAAACGCAAACTGAAATATGTGCTGTGTGTTTTTGTACATGCGGAGCTACTGATTACAAAGTCAGCAATGTGTTCAAAGGCACTGGTGGACTTTGATCTGATTTAATTTGAGTTTAGCCGTGAATTGGAAACCAAAATGTGTGCATATTTCTTTTAAAACTATGACACAGCAGTTAAAATTCCTAATTTAGACAATGAAGAAAATGAAGATTTCAATTATCTTGGAAATGGCAACATAACTGATAAGTCCTGCCTCTCAGTGTAATAAGCCCCGCCTTTTCATAGTGATAAGCCCCGCCTCTTTATGGTAAAAAGTCCCACCTCTTCATAGTGAAAAGTCCTGCCCATGGATGTTTTATATTATCTGGATTGCCGCTCTCCGCCGCTCTCCCCCCGCTCAGGCCACCATCGCGCTGATTGGTCAGAACTGATCACGCTGTCACTTTTCTGACGTCACGAATGCGGGAGGCGCTAGTCCATATTCAGGAAATAACGTGGAAGAAAAAATCTTTCTTTCACTGAGCAGAAGCCATTGAAAACAACGGGCCGCCATCTTGGACTCATCTTCCAGTTCTAACTATACTTCCATGGTCTTGCCTGTTCATAGTGACAAGCCCCGCCTCTTTGTAGTGATAAATCCTGACTTTTTATAGTGACAAGCCCCGCCACTTTGTACTGAAAAAAGTACAAATGTTACGTGTGCAAACTTACTAAAGTAAAAAAGTAAAAAGTAAATTTATAAAGTTAGTGTTAGGTGCATCATGGTGTAAAATTAGCTGTACAATGAGACAGGTATACAAAATGTGTATGTGACAAATGAGGAATTTTTAGATATTAGAAAGTTTGGGGGATTTTTATATTGTTTAACAGGAAAAAAAGTCACGATAGGTGCGACACCACTGCAGGTCTGCATTGCTTTTAAGAGGTGGAGTTAAAACAGTCACTAACTTTCAGATGGACTTGTCTAGGCTTATGCTGACTAAATACTAATTTATCATTTCTTTCTTGGTAGCTTATGTTTTGTGTTTGGGGGTCTTGTTATTATCCAGTTTGTTGACTAGTAAAACTTTAGTTGTATCTCTCACAGTTGGCTGCTGAAATAAGCCTTTGGTGCTGCTTTGTTTGAGTCTGTGCTGCAGATGCTTTTACTCACAAACATTTGTGACAAAACCTGTCAGTTGTGTTGAGATTTATATTTACTATTGCTTCAGGCCAAAGCTTCAAGTCGAGTTATGAAGTTTAGACATAAGACTAAAGCGTGTTGGCCCCAGAAGACACATTTACTCAGGCACAAAATAGAAAAACAAAAGTCCATTGTTTCATCTCTATTACACACGATTTGAGTGATTATGCTAAATGATCTAATAACCATAATCAGGTTATTGTAATTGTGACAGCCGTTTAAAAAGAAAATGTAAATCCTCGGTGCGGCAAATCAGCTCAGTCTGCTTCATCCTAATTCATCTCTCTTTAATTCACATCGAAACACTTAGTAAATGGGCTTGTGCTTTGAGAATCCAGTCCAGTGCCACTGATGTTTGAAGCTTTTGTTTCCTGACCTTTGGAGTGAGACGTTCCATCTAATTTGATTGGTTTTTGCGAGGCTTTGTGCGCCAGAGAAGCGGCTGAAATTGCCCCTGACACAATGACACTAAATGTTCGACCCAGCGCGATGTTGCTAACCCAGTGTCCGTCTCCTGACCTTATGTTTGGGTTTGGATCACGTATAGCGAAAATAAAAGAAGAAATACATTTCTTTTGATACGTGAGAGAACAGAGCTGTGCAAGGAAAGTCTAAAAAATATCTAATTTGCATATAGAACTTTATAATTCAAAACTAAATTAAAGGAGCATTGAGTGCATTTTAATCAATAATAAAATTAAAGGAGCATCTGAGGACGTCTGATTGCTGTTGCTTATTAAGAAATCAACAACAACATGATGTATATTTGTACATATCTATTTCCAATTTCGGTTCTGTGTGGTCCAATGATGTGTTTATTAGAGTGAGATTTTCTATGCTATGTTTTTTTTTCTTTTTCTGATTCTTTTTTCTTATAGAACTATGGCTATAGTGTGTCTTTAGATTAAGTGCAATGAAAGCTGTTGGGTCATGTATTTTGCTCAAGCTGTTTGGATGTCATAAATGTTCTATATTAAAAAAGTTTATTTATACTTAAAATGTTACATAAAATAAAAAGAATGGTAATTAATGTTTCATTGAATGTGTATTGTTTCATTGAATACGTATTGTTCTATTTTGATTTCCTTTGCTAAAATAATAATCTGGGAAGTCCTCAGAGACGACCGTTGTTGTGATTTTGGGCTATACAAAAATAAATTGATTTGATTTGATGTTTTGTTATTAGGGCACGGCACAGATTTGAAAAAAAGCACTTTTAAATAGATTCACACGGTCAAAAACATCAAGTGATCAAATAAACAAGTCACATCCACTGTTCTCAGTACGTAAACTTTACAAAACAGTTACAGAGATGTAAGGGATGCAACAACAGTATGCAAGGAATCCAATATGCAGAGATTTGACTGCTTAAATAAGGATGAAAGAGACAAGTTTCATAAATTGTTCTATTGTAATATTAGGGATGCACCGTTCCGATACTGCAATCGAATATCAGTGCCAATCCAGAAACATGTACATCCACGAGGACAGCCATCTTTGTTTAGCTTGAATGAGACTCAGCAGCGGCGCCGGGGCGCTAACAGCCGTCTTAACACTGAAGAAACACCGCTGGTTCGGACTCTCAAACCAATCGGGCGGCTGGAAGGCCAGATGGTTTATCTCGTGTTTGAGAATTCACAAATATCGCGAGATAAACCATCTTGGCTGGCTAGGTTAGAATAATGTCTTTTCTGCCAAAATATAATCTAAACCTAGCACTTAATGACTGAATCAGATCAGTGCATTGACTCAAATAATGTAATATTTTATTTCCCATAGTCAACTATACAGACAGATGGAAATTAGCTTCTTGCTAATGGCTTGTATGAGCATCTTTTCTTTTTTGTGTAGGTTTCTTTTGTGCACTGTCCTTTTGATTGGCTGTGCTTGGATGGTCCACTCTTTGCTGTTTTTTAAAAAAGTGTTCAGATTTTGCAATTGTGATCAAAAGTGAATGCATGTGAAAAATCTTCCAATGAAATCTTCCACCAAACTGTATAAACAAGTGGATAAATAAACAGAAGTCACCTAGGAACAAGACTATATGAACACTTATATCAAATCTCTAAAAGCCCAATGTTTCTTTTTCTTCTCTCTTTCAGAGTGCGACTGAAGGACGGCGTTGCATTCTTGGGAGCGAGGGCCAGTAACCCGGTGCTGTGGACGGTCAGCCAGGACGTCCGGAGCGAGGGCCACCGCATCGTCACCCTCCACTGTCGCAGGAAAGAGACCAGCTTCACCCAAAGGTACCACCTCCTCCTCCGCTCTGCTCAAATATTAATCACAATATGAAAGAAATATGACGTGGCGAGCGGACGAGCGGGCGGCCAGGGCACTAGTTCATGTTTGGGACAGCTGTCAGAGAAGAGTGATGTAGGTCCACGCTTGAACGAGAACACGAGTCAGCATGTGAGGGACTGTTTGTGCACATCAGGAAAACTTTGTGCCCTTTTGTCTTTTAACGTCACTCCACTTCTGAACTAGTGTGATAGCTGAGTCCTGCTGAGGCATTTATTGGTCACTGTCCAAAGGTGTGGACTTCCAAGACTTGAGTCAGACTTAAGACACTATTTTGATGATTTGAGACTTGATAAAATGAAGACTTGACTCTTGTCTTCGATTTGAGACAGATTTGAGTCAGTATTTTTAATGACTTGATAAAATTGACTAAGACTTGGGACTTGCTTTGAACTTAAGTCAGACTTTGGTGACTTGATACTAAGAGTTGGGCCTTGACTTAGACTTGAGTCAGACTATTTTGATTACTTTAGACTTGATAAAATTATTTACTATTTTTTTATGACCTGAGACTTTATACAATAGACTTGGGTCTTGATTTACTCTTGAGTCATACTTGAGCCACTATTTTGATGACTTGAAAGTTGACTTCAAGTTTGCATAGAGGATTTTGCAAGGAAAGACATGTCTAGAAGTTCTTTGCACATGTGTTTCCTCTGGCCTATGAGTTACTAAGAGTGTAGTGGGTTTGATTGACAGTTAACAGGCCAATAGATAAAGAAGTACCTTGTTTTCTATTGGTCAACATTTTTCTCTCCTCATCATGTTCACGCTTTAAACATTTCCATTACTCTTTTTCTGTTTACAAGTACAAGGTTGTTGAAAATAACAGTTTCTGACCAAGACTGATGACAAACATTCGACTTGGAAATGGAGGTCAGTGACTCTTTACTGGACTTGGTGCTTGAAACGACTTGATGCTTCTCAAAAATTGATTGATGTTGTTTAACATCGATAAACTGCAGCATGTCACTTCGCACTTTTTGTGACCAGACATTTTTTTTTATATATATATTGTGATCATTTAGACTTGAAAAGACTTGAAACTAAGGATTTGGAGTCTACTAGGGGCACAGGCTTGGGACTTGACTCGGAATTGCCTCTCTCTGATTTGGGATTTGACTTGGACGTATCTCTCTTTGACTTTAGATTCTACTTGGATGTCTCTTTGACTTGGACTTGTGGGGCACTGACCTACAACTTGACTTGGAGTTATATCTCTTTAATTCCAGACTTGATTTGGACTTGTCTTTCTTTGATTTTAGACTTGACTTGACTTGGATTTTTGAGGCACTGACTCAGGACTTGACTTTCTTCTCTTTGACTTAGGACTTGACTTGGACTTGTTTTGTTTTAGCTTGGAATTTGACTTGGACTTGTGGGGCACTGACTCAGGACTTGACTTGCTTCTCTATGACTTAGGAGTCGACTCCGACTTGTAACCAAAGACTTGAGATTTGCAAAACAGAAGCCTCTGCTACTAGACATCAGAGCGTATATGTATAAAACAGGAAATGCTATATACAGTTAATGAGTTTCAAAATCATGAACATTGCTGTAGTACAGTCTTTTCTTTAAAGGCTGAGTCAAAGTACAGTTACTTGTCTAAAAGCGGCTTTGGTCACAGTTCTGCTGAAACTCCCTTTCTTGAGTAAAAGTTCATCATTGTAAAAGTTGGTGTGGAGTGCACTGGAGTGTGGAGAGGGCTTTATAGTGTCGCCATAAAAGTGACATACTGTACCAGCTCAAACGCAGCTTGTCAATGCCTCATCTCATTAGATCTTAAAAGCAGGTTTGGGTTCTTTGGTGGGAGACTGCTGAACCACAGGTGGCTGGAGGAGAAATGTTTTTTTTTTTTGTGTTCTTAGGCAAGACACTTCACCCACAGTGTTTAAGATTAGATTAGATTGGTTTAGTTTATTTCATAGGGGACAGTGCAATTTAATAAAAAAACATGACAAAACATGGGCAAAAAAAAAAAGTACAGAATTAGTCAAAAGACTGTATCATCTGTAGTTCCCTGGCTATTTTATTAAGATCCCATTAGCTGTCAGTGACACAGCCACTAGTCTACCTGGGGTTTTCTAAAAAAGATTTGTTACATTATACAACAATACAGCACAGTTTCAAAATCCATACAATACACAATAGGCATTGATGCAAGTATAACACAGACAATATATTATTGGAATGACAATTCTTCCTAAGAGACTTTGTTTTAAGGACACCTGCAGTAATTGCAATGTTATTATTTTCTTGAATATATATTTATTTTTGACTGTACGTGTTGAGCCTGGAAGCTTATTCCTATAGAATATGGCTCTATGGAACACAATTGACTTTAGAGATTGTTTTCTGGGTCAAGGTAGTTTGAGATAACTGTCTACTGCCTTTCTAATCACATGGCTGTGACAGTTTCCTACAAAAGTCAATGTTTCTGCAAAGTATGAAAACAGAAAACAGAGCTGTGGTGTAAAAAGCATCTGAAACTTTGAACAAATCTGTACAAGGTTAGAAACAAATCAATAAAACATCACACACATACAGTAGTTACAAAGCATACAATTAAACACTAGATGCCTCTAGTTTTTAGTGTTGACAGGTGTTTGTATTCCCCAGCCAGCCATTCCCTCAAATGTTTATGAAGGCTTTATAAAGAGTTTGTTGTTTTATGGAGTTCCACTCTCTGGTTCCTGTCACAGACCGACTGACTGAAGCTGCTCTTCTTCAGAGGAACCACACAGTCTCCTCTCACAGAACCCTAGACAACCGACCATACGGTTCTTTAGGCTGGAGAAACTTGACAGTAGAGCAGGTGGAAAAATAAAAGAAGACCGGATTGCACAATGGTAATAATATGTTTAAGGTTATCATTCAGGTATACATAATTGCCTTGCAGAGAAATTTGTCCTCTGCTATTCTGTTTTTTTCTTTTTTATCCAGAACTTTAATGACTTTGTTTGTACAAGGCCTCCTGTAGTCTTAAAGTGCTCTGATTAACCTGAGACCAGCTTGTTAGGTAATAATTAAAATGACTAAACATGCTCCCTCCATTGACATTTCATTCCTAATTCATCCAAAATGTGAGAGATTTATTTAAATTCTGTTGCACAGCTTTTCAGAATGAGATTTGAAAGAAAGATGACTCTACAATCAGCCCAAGAGATTTATACTCTACCACAATCTACAGCTTTTTACCCGTAACAAATATATTTCATGGAAAAAAACATTGCTTTTACTCAGAAACCTGTGTCTAATATAATCTGGTGTGAATGGTGTTGGTCGGGGGCTAATGAGGAAATTATCTGTCTCGCTTCTGTCAGTTTGGATGGAGTGGCTTCATTAACGTAAATGGATTAAAAGAGAGAAGCTACTGTTTCTTAAGACGTTTGTGTCAAAGTGATTATGGTAAAACACAATGCTTAGGCCTAGGACACACTGCAAATGTACATTTACCTGTGTTTGCTTGTGTTTTTAGACAGCGTTCAAAGTGAAAGAGAAAAGTCACAGCGTCGTGCTTGACAGATTATGGAAGAGAGTGCATAGATCTCAGAAAAGAAAATACCACCTTTGTTTTGATGCCTGACAAAAGCGTAGGTCATGTTCTAGTCAGAAACAGAGAAACAGACGTCTGCTCTTGTGCTTGTGCTTCTACAATCAGCCCAGTGCATTCTGGGACATGGGTATGGATCATACAGTTTGAACGAGGCCAGTTTCAGAAAGAGAGTGTCCATTTGAGCTTTCAGATGTGCTTTTGAAAACCTTGCGTTTGCTGTGACCAGACTTTCCAGAGGGTAAATACAAGGCTTTTTATGTAGTTATTTTCACTGTTGACCTGATACAAGTGCACATGTCTAACTGCTTTCCTATAGAAACACCCGGCTGCAGTGGCAGGAGTGCACTCACTTTCTGTTGTCGTGTTAGACCAATAACATGCAGGTGAGGGGACGCTTGGTGGGGGTCGGAGGTTGAGGTGCGGTGAGTGGGGAGGGGGGCAGGGGGGTTTGCTGTGAAGCGCTTTGTGACTGTCTGTGAAAAAGCAAACAAAGCTCACCATAGACAACACAAAAACAGAAAAACTGCTACTGTCAAGAGTGAATTCAGATGTGGTTGTCGTAATTGAGTGTAGCTGTTTGCCTTTTCCCGAATCAAGTTAATTACTGAAGTTGCTGATCCTGTCAAAAAGCACAGAAAAACACAGATGTCTTGTATTAAAACTAATCATGTGTGAAGAGAATTTCGGTTGTCAAACTAGAAATAGCTGTGATAAAACAGAACCAAGAAAGTAAATATTCAGTAAAAATGAATGCATTTGAACCCAACATTTCCTTGTTCAAAATAAACTTCACCAAAATACTTTCCTTTTGTCTATCCCAGTGGTTCTCAAAGTTTTTTTGTCTTGAGTTCCCCCTAATCATGATCTCAAAAACGGAGTACCCCCAATGTGTTTTTTTTTTTGGGTTACTTATGGTTTTTAGAAACAACACAGTGGAA
Source organism: Mugilogobius chulae (assembly GCA_038363315.1). NCBI lineage: Eukaryota > Metazoa > Chordata > Actinopteri > Gobiiformes > Gobiidae > Mugilogobius > Mugilogobius chulae. The sequence goes on from CM076409.1 coordinate 17,765,358, forward strand.
CTGTAGAGGACCACCCAAGCTGCATTCGGCTCTTGATTAGAACTAAAATTCTTTAGTATTCAATTGAGACAGGATGCACTGGTCTCATTTGTTCTCAATGTGCTGCATTTATAATACACTTTTCAGTGGAAAACACAAGGTTTACTAATTTGCAAGTAAAAACAGTTAGCTACCCCAACTTTAACTTGTAAAATGTGCTATAAGTAACTGTTTTTACGTTATACAGTACTTGTAATACTTTTAATCCTGCAATCATCCCAAGTACCCTTGGTGTTCACATACCCCTGGTTGGGAAACACTGGTCTATGTTGTCATGGCAGCATTGAGGTCCAAACCTCTGTTTGTTTTTTTGTTTGTTTTTTCAGATTAACTTCTGCCACTAAAAACAACTGCAGATGAGGATGATGATGATGATGAGCAAGTCTTCCTGCTTTAGGTCAAGACGCATTATCAAGCCTCTCAAACGAACTGTAAACTGAGGATTGAGGAATAAATTGTGAAAGACTTGATAATTGTTTGATTTCCCATAGAAATGTTATATCATTGTCAATGATATATATATTTTTTAAAATAGGCCACAGTCTTTCTTAGTCTAATTCCTGTCCTGTATGTGGTCGTAGCCAATACCCGCAGTCATCTCCTCATAACAGTATTTACACAGCCATTAGAGCACAATTCTTGTCCCAACAAAGAATGCCTCTTGTCTGCGGCTCTGCTCTGATGAAAGACCTGGAGGCGGGAGCTGGAGGTGGGCGTGGGGCAGGACATTAGGAATTTGCCTGAGCTCCTAAAGAGCCGCAAACGAAGACAGAGTAGGCGTACACAGGAAGTGACACGGGCCGGCCGCGCTGTTATTTCCTCCCCGGTGTCAAGGTGGAGACAGTGATGAATGGTGAGCGGCCTATCATTTACATGCATCTCCCCTGTAGAGAGAACGCCCGATTATACAGCACTGTCCACCACAAGGTCACAAACATTCAGCTGTCCTCTGCAAGGCAAAGACTGCAGAGGGGGTTTTCTGTATCTGATGTCTGGATTGTTTAGAGTAAAAACAAAAATGAGCAGAGGTATGGCAGACTGTTGAGCCTTAGCACGTAAGAATAGGTTAATGTGAGCTGATTGCACGAGAAGTTTAAGGTATTTTGCAATTTTTAGACGAGTCAAAAAACAAAACAGGCCACAGTCATAAGGACATTTAAAAGATGATTTTATGTGAAAGCATACATATACTATGACACAAAAACTAATATGAGCACAATTTCATGCCTTTTTTGCGTACTTATGTTCTGCCAAAGATATAGCACGATATAGTAATATATCACATGCTTGTGCAGCATGTGAACCTCACCACAATGAGACTTGGCTAATAGTTGCAGTGACACACAGGCATAAGAAGAGAAACAACAGAAAGTCTCTTACCAAAATCCTTACTCTGGCCACGCCTCATCAAACTCGTAGAGGGGCACCTTGGCTTAAAATTGGGCCAAAACTCCTGTAGCTTGCAGAAGGCTTTAGTATGATAACACATTGTATTTTGTATGTCCCTGGATGCTTTGGGGATTCTCCCAGATTCGAGCTTCGACCTTGAAGGACAACTGGAAATCATGAAAAATAGAATCAATACTCAATACAAGATGTTCCTGGGTTAGGACTCTGGGCAGCTCAGGTTCTTTCTAAATGAAGTTTGTGTTTTCTCCCTGTGTCTGCCTAAGCTTTCTTTGGATGTTCTAGTTTCCCTGAGCGCTAGAAACATAAACAATATAGTCTCATCCTCACTTTCCTCCCGGGACTAAGTGAAAAGAGATTAATTATAGAAAAAATTTAATTGCATTAGTTTACCCAAAGTTGTATTTCAATTGATTCAGGACATGTATCAGAAAGCCCTCTAACGACTCATATACTAAAAGTGCAATGACTGAAATAGACGTGATTGGCAGGAAACAGTTGGCTGTGCAATTACAGAAATTAAAGTCATTGGCAGGAAAAGAGTTAAGTAAAACAAGGAGACTTATTAAAAAGAATTTTCTTTGTCTTTAAAAATGAACTAAACATGCCTTAAACTGCTTATGACAAGACTAGATTCTTCAGTCAAACATGTTTGGCCCATCAAATATGAAATATGTAGAGATAATTCCACAAACGTTACCCAGCAACCACATTGTAAATGTAAAATGTACACCGATGTTACAAAATGACAAATGATTATATCTGGTAACATTCATTTTAAATGAGAGCCTATCCCAATTACTTTGGGCCTTAGGCGGGGGAATACCCTGGACAGTGGCTTACTCGTCGCAGAGTTAAACAGACATATTCACTCTCTCATTCACTCACAGGAGAAATTTACAGTGATTCCCAACTAACCTAAACAGGCATGTTTTTATAGATGGGAGAAAACCGGAGTACCCGGAGAAAACCCACGGTGACACGGGGAGAACATGCAAACTCCACCCAGAGAGATCTTGAGCTGTTGATATGGCCCAACCCTAGAATTGAACCCACAACCTCCGTATTGGGAAGCCAGAGCTCTAACCACTCTGCCATCGTGCACCCCTTTGATGAAAATGAATATTTATTTGATTGTAATAAATCTCCATTTTCCTGCGACACACACAGAGCCTGTGCTGCTCAGAAGCGTCGCACAAACATTTGGACTGGTGACAGCCTGCTCCAATAACTCTTAATAGTATTTGTGTTTTTGTTTCAAACAGGCACAGCTTGGTTCCTTTTAGGGTTTGTGCTTCTCTAAATGGATTCGGAGGCTCTTTCATGCAGAATTTGTTCGTGTGAGCTGTTGTACTAAAACAAATCAAATGGGTCAGTTCTCAGCAAATATTTCTCAGACTCAAACCACAAACCATATTTATATTCTACTTTTAGGAATTGAAATCTACTTTTGTGAGGTAAGTTTCTATTAAATTAAATTATGTATCTTTTGCATCAGTTTGTCAAAACAAGCAGTTGTCTGAAAATGGCTCAATTGTCTAACATGATTTGAATGTTTTAGCATTTCATTTCAGCCTGATCAACTTTCATACTAAGATTTATATAACATTGTTTTCTCCAAGCGCATTTTCTTCCCATAAAGTAGCTTCTGCACACTAAAATGCTATCAAATTAAAGACGCTGTTCACAGTTTCAAGCATCGGCTCTAGCAAAGGGATTCTTGCAATGTATGTTATTTTCACACAATTTTAAGAATTCAACTGGAGAGACCCAATGTGAAATTGCATTTTTGATTGCATTTTAGTTTGCATACAGTTACAGAGCAGCAAATTCAAACACACAATGGACGTACTAAATTTTTTTGTAGACGTTACAGACAATTTCTATTTTTTGTTAAATCTAGTTGAAAGAAAATGCAACCACAAAGTAAAAAAAAAAATAAGTGCGCACAGAGATTTCTTTGTGGTTGAAAAGTTGGATTTTCTTTCAACTAGATTTAACAAAAAATAGAAATTGTCTGTAACATCCACACTGTAACGTTTTAACCAAACATATTCAACCACAACGTTATACGGTTCTTACCAACGGCTTTCAGTGGCGGTCGATCCAGACTGATAATGTGTAGAACACAATTCTATACTGTGATACTGGGATCAAATATTGGTGCTGATCTATGATATTTTGTTGTATCGGGTATTGATCCTCACATTTCATGTTATAAGTCCAGCGATATCCTGATTGTGTCTAAGTTGGGGTAACTAACTTTTTTATTTGTAAATTACTAAACTTTGTGTCTAACTAACTTTATCTTAAATGCAACACTTTGTGAAAAAGACCTCTGACTACTGTTTGAACCGAATAATAATGAATTTTAGTTCTAATCAGGAGCCAAATGCAGCTCTCTGATTGGCTGAGCTTGGGTGGCTCCTCCCAGTTTCACTTTGTTGTCTGTCAAAATAAGTTTATTGATCATAATTGCAACCAAAATGAACACATGTCGATAATAATAACCACATGTCGAAGGATTTAGGAGAGGAAGTTGTCTGACATAAAACCTAAATCAGCTTTAACTGGACATTTTGAGATTTTTTTTACAGACTGAAGTCGACTCGAAAGCTTAGCTTAGGCTGTTACTTGCTTAAAAAAAATCAACCGATAAAAGCTATTTTCATTCCCTACACTCGGTCAACATCAGCAGATACTTTGAACCAAATGATCAAAATCAGTAACTGAATTGATGCGTATTTGATCACCGGGGCTTGGTCTGCAGTCTGAAATCAAATTGTAAATATTCTGTAATTACATTTATAACTGTGACATTTTTTTTCAGTATCAATACAGTGGTTGAAAATCCCAATGCTGGTCCCTGAAGTCGCGAGGCCGGTCTCTTTCCGTAGCCGCTCTGCTTACTGTCAGGTGAATTGCCACACGCTGCTATTAAAAGTTTATGACAGTGAGCAGGATGCCTCTTCCCATTTGAGCGACAGCAGAACCTGCAGTGTAAGCTCTATATGACAGACACAGCGACAGGATCTGAGCCAAGCAAGTTTCAACCCAGGACAGAGCTGCCTCCGAGCTAAAACAAATTATTCAGCGCGTATCAATAACAAACTGTTCTGCATAATATCTGCGCTCCGAGACATGCGTCGAGAAGATGCTTTGCCAACATGGCTGCGTCTGAGGTGAGCTGCCTGCTGAGCTACAGGCAAAAGATTATGTGTTTAAAGTACCTGCAGCCATGAAATATTGAAGAAGTTCTGGATGTTTTATTTAAAGTTGTGTGCTGTACTGAGGTGTTAGCCGCAGAAGCTAATGTGGCATGAAAATAAAATCCTTCACGTATCATGACGCCAAGTTTCAGTTTTATTATTTCATAAGTCGAGCTCATGGGCCGTGTTGGCTGGTTTTACTTTGGAGCACAATTCACAGAGCCAGATTTTTTGGGGGCCTTGGGAAAAAATCTAATTCAGGGGCTTTCCAATCGAACCTTCTGTTTTGGACCATGGTCTTGGCCCTTGCTTTTTTGTTTGTTCCACCCTCCCGTGTCCCGTGCACGCATTGGTTCCCGGAGCTCGATTGATTGGTTGCTGTCTTCTCCTCAAGACCAGGAGTGGCCACCTCTCCGCTCAACCAACCAGCCGGCCCATCTTAATTGGGCATGTCCTTTAAGACAGGGGTTCTTAATCTTTTTGGCCTCGAGGCCCGAATTTTCATGTGCAAGGAAACCTGGGGCCCAATCTCATGTATCGAGATTTATTGATTGTGTGGCCCTCAAGGAGGTGCTCGCTGCCCAACTTTGGGCCCTGACCCTAGATGGTTAAGAATCATGCTTTAAGAGGCCTTGGATTCCACCGCTCCATTTCTAGTTTGCCCTGCCATTCTTTTCTTCACGTGACTAGTTTTGCGATTTTTCATTGAGAAGTTCGATTATTTTTTTAATTACAAACTTGCTTAGTTAATTTTGTTTGTAATTTGTTGGAGCACTTGATTTATTGTTTAGTGTTTATAGTGTTAGTAATATAACCTGCAGAATTCAATTATTTTCAATGGACAAATCTCAAAATGAATTTTCTTTTATGACACCATCAGTAGCTCCTATACACTTTACCAAACTTGACCTTATTGGACTGAACAAGATCTTGAACATTTTTGCTGTAAGATTTTTTTAACATCATGAGATAGAAGGCCCATCTGTGGATTCTCCCACTTTTCCTTAATTAATTCCATTTTGTCAATAAAAAAATTAACCAAGCATCTTCTTGAAACCTTAATTTAGAGTCAAATAATTTATTTTGAGAGCAATCAGGATCAGTTTGCACTTTAAACTGGAGGACTCAAAATTTGGGCAATAAAAAAATCCCACAAATATTGAATAGATCCCAAAAACTAATGTTTTAATGAAAATAGCTTTTGCTTTTAGAGAGGAATTGTCAAAACCCAAAACATGCCAAATCTAGTGTTATTCAGGCTCATGCTGATGACACCAGTTATACTGGGGCTTATTCCAAGGACATTTAGATGGACTGTAATATTCTATGTTCTTCTGTGCAGAGCTTATTCTCACTTATGCTTCTGTTGGTGTTGACCAAATGTTTTATTCTTCGATTTTCTGATCATTTTGTTTGCTGATACAACAATCTCGTGAAGTCCTCTGAGATAACTGCTGCTGTGATTTTGGGCTGTACAAATACATTTTACTCATTACTAGACTCATTTGTCAAAGACAGTCTCAGCTTCACAATGAGCTCAGAATGAGTATTTAAAGTGTTAATTTGCATTTTTACAGAACTGCAAGACAAATTTCTTTAGATTGTTTTCCTATTCACGTGTGTTTAATGGACAAGAACAATGCAAAAATACGTCTCTCCTCACATGGCTGACATCTGATGCAAAATCTGTTTCCAAATAATGTAAAGAACTTGTCAAATCCTTCTAAGTCTTGCCAATCCAAACACAACCTTAAAAGACATTTCAAACAGGAATCCCTCTCAACAGCGCAAACTCCCTGGATGTCAAACCGTCGCTTCGTTTCAGTAAATAACACTTTTTTTTTCCCTCACGCGCAGACACAAAGCGAGGCCGACACGCAAACAGACACACAAACCTTCAAAGGGCCGGGATCACCAGACGATTTGGTTGTTTTGGAGTGAGGCCCCCCACAGTGCAGCGAGTGGGAGACACGGTGACAATGAGACACACTTACAAACACTGACGATGTGTAAGCTCCTGTTCTCTCACTACACTACGTCTGAATGACTGAGCAGGATACAGTGTGGGTACGTTCTGAAACTGTGTGTTGGGGAAATGTCTAATAATTTGAGATGGAAGTGAAATAAACAAGAAAATCATACAAGGTTTACAATGAATAACTGTACCCTGCAACTGCAAAACCCTGTGGGTGTTTGAGAGAACATTTGTATGGTTCACCTTAGGGGTAAAAGTGTCAGGCAATTCGATTTGATTCCGATTCTTGGGGTCACGATTAGATTCAAAAACAAGTCTCGAGTTTCGATTTTAAAACAATTCTAGATTTATTTTAAAAGCCAGTTATAGTTTTGTTCTTAGGCCAATTTATTTTGTTTTTCATTACTGTATAATAAATGGGTCACTGGCCCTTTAATGCAGACAGGTTGTGACTGTAGTTAGCACATTAGCTGCTTTCTAACACTAACAAAAACACGGGACAAATCATGGAATACATGGATGCAAGTAGCACTAATATACCCTCAAAGTCGATCCACTTTCTCACTTCTACTGTTGACTTGGCAACAGCCCTCCTTCCCCTTTTTTGTAGCACAAAGAGTTTAATACAAGATATTATGTGTTTAAATTCAGACACAGACTTTTACCAGTTTTCTGACGATGTAAATCATGTCATAGGAGCTACTTTAGCGCAGCAGACTGAGTATAAACACTGACAGAATTTTAAATTGATTTTGGAGAATTTGAAATCAATCCAAAATCGCTTTGACATAGAATCGTGATCCTTTTAAGAATCAATTTTTTTTCAATACCCCTAGTTCACCAGAGCTTTTTTTACTGTGCATATTGTTGTTTCTGCATGATTTCCTTTACATTTAATTGACCTGATGGTTCCTCAAACATGTTTTAAAACTCAAGAAGTTTGGGCTTTTGAAGTTGTTGCGCCCCAACTCTGGAATGAACTGTCTTTGTCTGTCTCTTTGTTCTTTGAGAATTAGACAAATGTCCCCGATGTGGAACAATAAAGTACCAAGCTTACCTAACCTTACCTTTGGACTCTGATACCTTTTAAACAATCTAAAAATACACTTTTTAGACAAACATTTGAGTTCTAAAATGATGTTCTAACTGTATATTTAGATTAATATTGCTTATAAGCAGTTTTTTTGTTTTTTTTAAGTCACACTGTAATGCTTATTTACTTAAACTTTTTTTTACCAGGAAAGTATGGAGAAACTCTTTTTCCAACAATGTTTCATAGAAATGCATATCTATAGAGGGATTTTTGGTTTATCAACACGAGTGATGCACTCGCATTCCGCCTGTGGAAAGAGGTGGAAACAGTGTAAACAAGTCGAAAAAGCTCCATTGTCAGTAACTACAAGAGTTTATCACGGTGTGAAAACGAATTCGACATTTTTGAAATAGCACAAATTTTGGTTGAAGCCACATGGCAACATCTTCTTTGGGTTTAATTGTCAAATCTTAACCTACGCCAAGCCCCAGACCTAAACTTACCCATTTTAGTGACTTAAAGCCTAACTTACCTGTTAAACCCAAGGAAAATGTCACATGAAAGCATTGACATGTTGTTGTAAATCTACATTTCTTTGTGCTTTTTTTGTTTGTTATTGTAGGGCGGTGTAAACTGAAGCCACGTGGAGACATTTCTTTCAGCTAAGTTTAGGGTTGAAGTTACAAAAATGGGTAATTTTAGGTCTGGGGCTTGGAGATGGTTAAAAGATAGGATTTTGTTAATATGCATAAATGATAACACACTGCAACAGCATTACAGCAGTGCATATCAGGGGAATCCTGGAAGAAGGGAAAGAGAGGCATTAATGGACACGTTTTTAGTGGCAGAAGAAACTGTAGGATCTGGAGGAAACCTGCTCAGACGTGGGGAAAACATGAAAAATCCACAAAGGCCCAAAAACTACTTTTCACCCAAATAGATACTTTGACAATCTGTCCTGGCGCAAAATCTTAGGTTATATTCAAACTTCTGCATGCAAACTTGGTGCTTCCACTGCGACGCCCATCTTTTTGAGTTCTGCCGCGACTTTAATGAAGAAGAAAAAGTCTATTTGCCTGTTTGAGTGAAAATAGGTTAAAGATTCCATTTGTTTTCCCTGCATGTTTTAAGCATCAGACAAAGACATCTGCGAGGGAGGTGACACACTTCTCCTCAGGGTTTATCGGCGGAAAAGACAAGACAACAGCGTCGACGGAGGCCGATGGAAATCCCAAGCTTGATTTAGACTAGAATCATGCACATAATTCTCATTTGTGTGTGCTGAGGAAGGCCGTGTCTCCGTAAAGATTGTGTTTGGATAAGACTGCATTTACTAAGCAATGTTGAAAACGAAAAGTGCAAGTTGTCTCCCTCTGAGTCGACCTACTTCTGCTGGGTTTCTTTCTTTTCATATTGTGTGAGTGTTGACAGTGGATTGGATTTCGTGATGTTGAAATTATGAGATGTTTCTGTTGGTATAACGTTGAGTTATGTGAGTCATGGATGTGTGTTGTTTAATGGTTGTTTTGTAGTTTGTGGCGTGTGTGGGTTATTAATGTTTGCTTAGAGTCCAAAGTTTTTTTTCTAACCTGGCTCAACCCAGACTGTGTATCTGTCAGAATCGAGTACTGCACTGTAAAAAGTCATGAAGCCAATAAGGACAACATAAGAGAGAGAGAGAGAAAGAGAGAACAGAGGAGAGAAGAGAGAGAGAGAACGTGGAGAGAGAGAGAGAGAGGGGGGGGGGGGGGGGTAGAGGAGAGAAGAGAAAGGAGAGAGAGCGAAAGGAGAGAGAGAGAGAAATGAGAGAGGGGATAGAAGAGAGAAGAGAGAGAGAAAAAGGAGAGATAGAGAGAGAGAAAGAAGAGAGAGGAGGGGAAAGAGGAGAGGAAAGAGTTGGGGAGAGGGAGATAAAGAGAGAGAATGGGAAAGAGGAGAGAAGAGACAGAACGAGAGAGAGAGGAGGGAAAGAGGAGAGAAGAGAGAGAAGAAAGAGTAGGGGAGAGAAAGAGAAGAAGAGAGAGAGAGACAAGAAGTGGGAGGAGAAAAGAAAAAGTAGAGAGAGTGATGAAGAAAGAAAAAGACCAAGTGAGCAAAAGAGAGAGAAGACAGAGATAGGAAGAGAGAGACTGAAAGAGCAAAGAGAGAGACAATAGAGTGTGTGAGAAAGAGAGAGAGAGAGAGAGGGAATGACAGAGAAGAGAAAGAGGAGAAAGACAAAGTGAGGACAAGAGAGAGAGAGAGACAAGAACAAAACGAGATGGAGAGAGAAAGATAGAGACAGAGAGAGAAGACAAATAGAGCGTGTGCAAACGAGAGAGAGGAAAAATGATCAAGCAAGAGAGAAAGTAGTTATCTGGACTGTTTTAAAAACCTTAAAATTGAATAGTTTTGTTTATGTTTGTAAGACAACAATCAGATATAGTATCTTTAGTTATCAACATTTATGAAAAAAATACATGAAATCTCAGACATTTAAAATGTGACATGAGCAGAATTCAGATTATAAAACAATATGTCAATTCAATTTCAAAATGTCAATGCAAGAATCTAATAAGTTTGTAGCTCTACATAGATGTATTTTCCCTTCGTCCAACCACAGCTCATTATCGCTGCGTAGTGTGATGTCTCCGTTAACCAGAACATAATTCTGACTGATCCATCATGTGTGTTGTGCGCGGCTCGTGGAGGTGTCTCTGGTCCTCTGGCTCTTCCATATATGGGCGCTGTGCTGGTTTCCTGATCTCATTATGCAAGTCTGAGTGGCCCTGAAACTCAGTGTACATTTTAACCCAATTTGATTGATTGTTCTCATGATATGGTAATAATAGCCTGCGGCCTGGTGCGGCTCTGGCTCTCCTCCTCTCTCATCACTCGCTCGCCCACTGACAGGCCCCTCTCTCTCTCTCTCTCGCTCGCTCGCTCCTCGCTCACATGAAACCCAGGCCTGTTATTACATATGCTCTTATGGTAATCATGTTATTACAGCCGAGGGACATTTGTCATTCACTTATGCATTTGTTATTATGATCAATGCTTCAAACTGAATGTAATAATAGGATCAAATTCCCTGGTTGAAAACATGGTAAGACAAACTCCAGTAACATGCAGTTAGCCTGACACATCAGCTACCGTCGCCGAAACACATCAACATAGTCCTTGAAGCAGAGCGTCAGCCATTGTAGCCACTTCTGTGAGGTGAACTAAGAACTAAGGGTACACAATCAAATTCTAAGTTACTATTGAACAAAAGGTCAAAAGAGGAGAACATACAGTTTACAATCTGTGACTAAAACACACAGTTTCATCTCTGTTTGCTGATGGGCTGTGTGTGCTGCCTGGTTTTAACCCTCTGCTGTTCTGCAATACCTGACTTTGTTACTAGCATGGAGTGAATTTGAACAGAAACACCAGCCTGGCTCTCATGTTGTTAGTGTTGCTGATTGTGAGAAGGTTAGATTGTCAGCTAAGGACTGATGCAGTGTCATACCTGTGACTTTTATGGTGATGCACAATGGACTTGTGAAACATATGAATGAGATAAGATTGTTGAAGTTGTCACATGATCACTTTGATGACAACTTCGTGAGTCATGAAACTTTCAAAATGTTTTGTGAATTTGTGTCATTCAAAGTAACTATGGCACAAAAACATGTGCCCTGACTTTGAGTGGCCAAGTGTAACTTTAAACAAGCGTTTTATGGTCAAGATGGTGTCATTTTGCACTTCCACAAAGCCCTCAGGCTGTTTTGATCTGGCCCTCGGCACCTTTATGAGAATAGGTGTTACTCTATAGAAGGATTATTTGTTTATCAACACGGGCGATGCATGCACACCTGGTATGCAGAAAGAGCCACCGCTTATTGATACAAATCATGGAAACAAGTCGAGCCAGCATCGGTCTATCACTGCCGGAGACAAAAGTTATGCCACTAAATCAACATTTGTGAATAAAACTTTGTGAATAAAACTTGATACGACCCATAAGCATTACATTCAAGTGAGTGAAAAAATGGCAAGAAAAACATTGTCCCAAACTTCAGGAGACAGACCTCTGTCAGACCTGTTCACACGTGATTGAAACAGCTGCTCTCATCCTGTTTTGTTGTTTTAATCAAAGAAGCTTCTCCAGCCACCCTGATGGACAGCGTCTCTTTCTACATGGAGAATGCGCAGAAGGGCAGAAAGTGACCGAAAATCCCTCTAAGCTGTGTATTTGTTTTTTGATTAACTCCCTGTACCTATGAAGGATGTATCTGTAGCCAGTAGTTAATAAAGATCACAATAAATTAACAAACTAACATATTAAATAGCCTATATTCTCCAGAAGCATTGTAAAAATACATTTCAAGACTAGTTAAGTCAAGTTAGTCAAGTTAAAATATCTTGATTCTTGTATTTTTTTTTATCTCATTTTCAGAAATGTTACCAGAGTTTACATCTGAACAGTTTTAGAATTATTTGAAAGCCTGACTTTTTAATTTGAACAAAGGTTTTTGAAGATTGGTTACATTTTTTGTAACTGTTTTTAAGGAGTAACATGGATATAATGTACTGTGTTCTTTTTACTCATAAAACTTTTTAATCTGCTAATTATTCAAGCCACCACAAAGTACTGCACTGGGGTAAGGCTTAGGTAATGGAAAAGAACGCGTTAACAAGTCGTTTGCTTACTGTTGGCCTAAGTGACTACGCCTCACAATCACATACACTGTTCCAGGTTTAAGTGTCTCCGAGGCCGGCGCACTCAAAGCCACGAGTAGTTAGGAGAGACGCGGTAATTGACAAAACAATGACGAGTGAAGATTGAACAGGAAAGCAGCTCGATATCCACTCCTCCTTTGACCACGAGAGAGAGAGAGAGAGAGAGGTCAGAGAGCCATGTGTGCGCGGCGCTTAACTCTCGCGGCCAATGAACACGTAGAATCGATGGGCAGCGGAGCGAGTGGTGAGCGCATTTACAACCGGGGCTAAATCAAAGGTCCCTTCAGCCGCCATGCGATTCCAAAGGGAGCAGGCGCCACACATCAGCCAAACGCACAAGATTGTTAATGACCGGGACGCACGATTTGTGTGCCGTTTGACTGAGTGCGAGATTAAAAAGGGAAAGCTGCCATTAGTCCTGGCCTTGAAAAAGCGTGGCGTTTGATTAGTTTTGGTGTTGTAATGTGTTTAATTAGCAGCGGTGCAGAGGATGTGGCGGCGGTGGAGGAACTGGACAGATTTGATTTCTCTGGTGTTTGTTTTCTGTCAGTCAGGGCGAGTTCAAGGTTAGCAGTGATTTGAAGGGGAATGTTTCAAACCGATTTGTCTGGTCATGATCTGTCCTGTCAGATGAGCGATTATGAGCAATTATATCTCAAAATATGTGAAATATTTCCATGTTTTTCTCTTGAGTTTCAGTTGCTACACATTAAACAAGGCAGCCTATTGGTAGTCTGTTATTTCTAACAAAATGAAACTTCTATCACCCTCACATTAAACATTTTCTTTTTTTTTTGCTTCGAATAAGATTCATTGATCATCTGCAAACTTTTATTTACAATCTATGGTGTCAAACAAGTGTTTGTTTGTTTTTTATGTTGCATACATGCTTGCACATCTGTGTTTTTTTTTTTTTTTCTGTCAAACTTATACAGTTTTTGGCGAAGAGAACGGGCAGAAGCGCATTCTGCAGTCTCACTTATTTGAAGTTTCTTAAAAAAAAGTCAGACTACAAAGGATATGGTTGTTCGTTTTCTCCCAGAATGATTGTTCCTGTTTGTCATTGCCAAAGTTGTGGACTTGCAGGAAGTGACCAGGACTCCAGTCAGACTTGAGACTTGGCTTGGAAAAAATAGACTTGAGACTTGAGATTTGACTCTGACTTAAAAGTAATTTACTTAAGATTTGGACTTGGAGATGGAATTGCAAAAATGCCAACTGTATTCAGTTGATTTAAAGACTTGAAAACAAAAGTAGAAGACTTGGACTCAACTTGGACTTGTGGGGCATTGAGCTCTGACTTGGGACTTGACTTGGACTTTTTTCTCTTAGACTTGTGACTTGACTTGGACTTCTCTTTGACTGGTGACTTGACTTGGACTTTTCTTTACTTGGACTTGACTTGGACTTCTCTTTGACTTGGGACTTGACTTGAACTTCTCTTTGACTTGGGACAGGACTTGGACTTCTCTTTGACTTGGGACTTGACTTGGACTTCTTGACTTGGACTTGACTTTGACTTATTTTTCTTTGACTTAGGACTTGACTTGAACTTATTTCTCTATGATTTGTGACTTGACTTGGACTTATTTCTCTTTTACTCGGGACTTGACTTGGACTTACTTTTTTTTTTTACTCGGGACTTGGCTTGGACTTACTTCTCTTTGACTTGGGACTTGACTTGGACTGTTTCTCTTTGTCTTTTTTTTTTTTTTTTTTTTTTTTTTTTTTTTTTTTTTTTTTTTTTTTTTTTTTCTTGGAACTTGACTTGGACTTATTTCTGTTTGACTTGGGACTTGACTTGGACTTGCTTCTTCTTGACTTGGGACTTGGCTTGGACTTACTTCTCTTTGAATTGGGACTTGGACTGTTTTCTTTGTCTTGGAACTTGATTTAGACTTACTTCTCTTTGACTCAGGACTTGGATTTATTTGTCTTTGACTTTGGACTTGACTAAACATATTTCTCTTTGACTTCTGACTTGACTTAGACTTATTTTTTGACTTACTTATTTCTCTTACTCAGGACTTGAACTTATTTCTCTTTGACTTGTGACTTCCTTATCTTACTTGAAACTTGTAAAACAATGACTTCATCCCACCTCTGGTCATTGTCGTTGCAGTCAGTAGCTGTACCTCAAACTCAATTCCTGATGTGGGAAGCACATGACTGCCATCTGTGCTTCATTACACTTTTGCATCAGCTCTGAAGCAGTGCAAATAATGCTTCATATTTGTCCCGTGAACGTGAATGTTTGTTTTTAGACGTTATGTTGATAGACAGGTGCAGAAACAATCTCCTCTCAGGTGGTCTCATTTGTATATTTTTTTGAATCATTGTTTTCCTCAATCAGACCATCGGAGCAAAAGCTAGCCTTGCATTTCTCATGAAAAACATCTGACTCCACACGGCGATCCTTTGAAGCAATCATCCACACACCGTCTCTTGCCCCGCAGGCCTCACTAACTCATCAGTCAAACGATCTCTTTTTTCTATATTAAAGATTTGCACAGCAGCTGGAGGCGGGCAACTACGCGATCGTTAGAAGGATCCGCCATATTGATCGGATATAATTTAATTTGCATGAGTGGCGTATGAATCTGTTGCGTGTTTGTGCTCTGGCTATCCTTCTGCCCGACCATGAAATCGCAGTAAAGACCAAACCAGCCGTTTCGAACGTCAAGTCGTGCTTATTCTGTCCAAGCTGTCGCAGCGGATGGAAATCAAATATCCACTAATGCTGTAATGAATTGAATTAATTGAATCACGAGAGAAAGATTAATAGCACATCTCGCCATTGGTGCTGGGGCCAGTCGCATCTTGATTCATTTCTTTCTTGGGCAGCTTCATTAGGGCATTGAGAATTGGCAGAAAACCAATTGTTTGTACTGTATGTACCAAAAAGTAGGACTTTTAAGTGTCTTTATTTTTCCCATTGCATATACTGTATACCACGACTCAGTTACCTTTCCCTGAGATTTAAGCTTAATCAAAGTAACTTAGTCTAAGCCAGCACTAACCAAATGTCTTAAGTAAATATTCTAAAATTAAAGAAGGAGTGCATTGTCATGGATCATCATGGAGTTTGTTCATTTGAATACGATCTGCAATGCTTATCTTTTGGGGGTGTGGTCTGCTGTGGGGGAAAACATAGAGAAACGTGCTATGTTAAGGTAAAGGGAATGGTGAATTAAGTGCAATTTTAGCAAACCAATTAATCTTATGTCATACCAGAGTTTAAATATGTTTTTGATGTGGCTGTATGTCAGAAAAGTAAACAGAAGTTCATTAGGTGTGAAAAATGCTAAATGATATTAGCATTGTTGGATATATTTACACATTTGGACAGCTGGATCACTATTCATCTCCATGTCTTTGTATCTATATTTGACACAATATAATTACTTCAGTCCACATTTGCAGTTGTTGAGCAGTGGGTGATAGTTGTTTTGATTCACTGTTCATGTGTGACCTTTAATGCCGACTGTATCTATAGAAACTGGTTCATCGATCCTTTATTTATCCCACAATACAGTCGCATCAAAGTCCACGCCCACTAACAGACCTCTGTGGGGGAAACTTAACATTTAGAGGAAATCAAAACAACAGCTTTAACACTCACTGCTCAACAACTACAAAAGCAAAGGTGCAGATATATTGTGTCAAATATAGATACAAAGACATAGAGAAAAACAGTGATTCAATCTTCCAACTATGTAGATAATCTAAAATGCTAACAGTAGCTGCGAGCTAAATGCTAACGTGTTGCATCTTTTTTTAACTTTCGGTTTACTTTTCTGACATAACACTACATCAACAACCTGGTTTTGACTCGACTTGAACTAGTTGTGCCAAAAAAACACTTAATTCACCAGAAAGCGTCTTAAAAAAGGTAAACAGTTTAGCTTCTCACACTGTAACATTGTGAGGCATGAGGCGCTTCACCCTCTTCAGGCCACACCCTCAAATATGACACATGTCGACTGTATCTATTGACTTTCTGTTCAAATATGTAGAACTGATGAGCCCCGCCTACTCACTTATCATCATATTTGTGCTGGATGATCATCTTCACTCCCTGGACACTTTTCCACAGACTGCTTCTGGTCTCTTACGTCTTCAGGTCTCAAAAAAACTCCACAATGCATCACAAAGTCAAATTAGTTTATTTGTATGACACACATGAAATAAATGAGCTCACTGTGTGTTTTAGAATGAACTTTACTCACCTCATATTAGTTTTTGCCCTCGATACTGATTCTGCAGAACTGTTTTTCAGTTCTCCTTATATTTGTTTTAAATATTACATTTTTCTTCTTTAGCAAAGTTATGTTTGTCTTTGTACAACAGACAGTTTGTGTCCCTGATTGATGAATTTCGCTGTCTGTCTGAACTCCCGAAGTGAACATGGTGTCGTTGCAGCTGCTTTGACTATTGTTCAGAGACAAAAATCTGCTGCTCTGAGGAAGCTTCTAATTGGTTGACGCTCTGTGTCCACTGCAAAATGTTAGCTTTGTTCAGCTTTGAACGCTGCCGTGACAGACGCCAGAATAGAATATCATAGAAAAGCTGGGAGGTTAGAAAGTACTCCACGTACAGTATCTTTGCATAAGCCTGATGCTCACGTATTTTTTTTAATTCATGAAATGTGGCAATATGACATTTTAGTGCCTATGTGTGTAACTCAACGTTTTCATTTTTCAAATAACCATAATTGGTTAATCAATGAATCATTCAGTCACTCAAGTACAATGAGTAGTGTGATTAGTGTGAGGAAAAAATGCTTAAAACTCTGCATGTAGTCTCATAAAATCACTAATCCAAGGATTTTGAAGTGCATGTTTATTATATTGACATAAGGGTCACTTACAAAAGCTTCACATTAGCCAACATCATTATTTAAATCAACATTGTGTGCACAGGGGTTTGTAACAAAACATGTTACATTGTATGAATAATGTGCAAACTGAATCAACCCCTCAGGTTTAGGACATGATTATTTATAACTTTTCATACTTTTCAGGTAAAGCTTTAGGCCCATATCCCACAACGCAGCTGCTTCAAGGATAGAATGTCTAACTTCATCTCGTAAATGAATGCGTCCATTGCGTCACGTTTTCTAATCCCTGAATATGCATCACATATTTACAGATGGTCGTCTTGTCCCCTTGACCTGCATGTCTCCTGTGATGTGGCGTGTGTGAGTGAAGTCAGCCATCTTTGATTAGGCCTCCTGGGAGCATAAGGCCGGCCTTGGCTCAGCGCTCGGTCCAGGTGTAACGCACTCGAGGGGCAGTGAAGCGCAAAATGAACCCAAGCTCATGCAGCACCAGGTTAAGTTGAGTCATTATGCTGCGCTCAGATGATTATGTTGAACAAGGCAGCATGTGAAGCGGCGGTTTGAAGATTATGATGGTGTCACACTGAAGCATTAGAGGCAACAACCTGATTTCTCTCTCGATTACTTTGTACTTAGAGCTTAAAGGTGAACTGGCAACTGTTTTGTCTGATGATTAAAGGAGACATATTGACTTTGTCCTCTTTATTCCCTTAGGCACCACACAAGGGTCAACCATTCTGTTGTAGTGTCTGAATGTCCAGCAGGTCAAAACCAAATGCAGTCAAAATTTCCCACAAGGCATCCAGAAAACGAATGAACATCCATGGTCACTGAAATGGTCTGCGTAGACTGGAAGCAACATGACTGAGCGAAAGATGATTCTTTTTTTACCGCTTAATCTCCTTAGGGGTTGTGGGTAACTGGAGCCTATCCTGGTAACTTTGGGCCTTTGACGAGGAACATCCTGGATGGTGCCAATTGTCGCAGGGTTTGACAGACCACAATTCACTCCTCATTCACTCACAGTGGAAATTTGCAATGATGCCCAATTAACCTAAACATGCATGTTTTTAGAAGTGAGATGAAACTCTAGTACCAAGAAAACCACTGTGACACGGGGAGAACATGCAAGCTCCACCCAGAGAGATTGTGAGCTGTTGATATGGTCCGACCCGGGAGTGGAACCCATGACCTCCTTATTGGGGAGCAGAGCTGTACATCTGCCAAGTAAAAGATGATCAAAAACTTTGTATGCACGTTGAGGCGGGATAATAAACAAAGCACTTGAAGCTGTTAAATGTAAAGATGCTAACTTTAGAGCTAAGTGAGAGTAGTGCACTGCATGTCCGAATGACCAATTAAATGAGTTACATACAGTAACTCACTGAACAGGACAGGGCTATGTAGAAATTTTGGGCTCAGGGAACCAGTGTAGATTCTTGGACAGAGATTAGAGTTCTGGCTTCCCAACAAGAAGATTGTAGACTCGACTCCAGAGTCAAGCCAAGTCAATCATCGCGTTCTCATTGATTCTGTGTCTATACCATGCTATGTAAAATAGTGTGTCATGACGACACTTCTTCCTATTCTTGCGTGTTGATTACACACCCATTTTCTTGGCATCATATAGACACACGTTTTGGTTGAGGACACAAAGAAGGTTTTATTTGGGTTTAACTGCTAAATGGTTTAACTGAAATGGTGTTCGTATGGCATGCTTTTTGAAATTGTCACTGTGGGTTTTCTCCTGGTATTCCAGTTTTCTCTCACCTCCAAAACATACATGTATATGTTTAGGTTATCGGGCATAACAGTAAAAGATTGTCTTTCTAACTCTGCCACGAGTTGGCCACTGCAGGGTGTTTTCCCCATCTACGGCCCAAAGTCACAGGGATAGGCTCCAGTCACTTGCGACCCCCAATCGAAACAAGCAGTAGAAAATGAATGAATATAGGAATAAACAATGACATAATGTAGATCAGCATTTACATTGTGTCTTATAAATTAGAACATATACTGTAAATGGGTCCGATGACTTCCTGTTTAAAATATAAAGTGCTACAATGAACTGATGACAAAGATCGACCCTGGTAGAGTCCAACATGCAATGGACAAATCTGACTTACTGCCGGCAATGTGAACACAGCTCCTGCTCTGGTCGTACAGACAGCTAGAAACAAAAGACTTCAAGCATGCTCCAACATGGTTTAAATTTTGCATATATCCTCTTTAATTAGTCTAGTTATTACACCTACATGAGTTAAAACTTGTGCTGGTAGTGAAACACCAAAGTTGACACAACATTTAAAGGTACAACGTCCCAAAGCGTAATCAAAGATGAAAAAGAAATCCTGCTTCAACATTCCACTGCTTCTCTTCCATTTGTAACGTGCATCAAATTTTCAACAAGACCATTTCATCTGTCTGTAACGTTCGTAATCCTTGTCCTGTCAGAATCTCCATGTACGAGCTCTTTCATGTCTCGTAGATACTTGACTCGCTGAAGCAGGTTTACAATATTAATTAATGAGCGCAGACATGGGCTTGATTTGGTCTAAATGAAGCCTTCTCCTGTGTTCTTCCAAAGCCCTGCAGATCTGCTATCGGACTTTCATCGGGAGCAGAGCTGTGGTGGTTCGGAGCTGGAGATTGGCCATGGAGCCTGCTGCTGTTTGATAAGGCAGTCCTATTGGCCTTGGGACCCTGGGCTCTGAACCTCTGATCCACTTCATCTTCTAATAATCATGCTCTGAATCCACGGTCCCGTTAGTGCTGCTGCCGTGGAGTTCTTTGAGGTGTAGTTTCTTTTTTTTTTTTACAGTCTGCCGCCAGAACTCGTCAAGGGATTTGTGGCACACAGGCATTTCCTGAAGAGTAAACAAACCAGATAACCCAGGCAAGATGGCTCCAACGCAACATGGCTAATTTCAACATTTTTACAAGAATTAAACATCAGTGAATGATGTTCTTATTTGGATGAAGGTGTCAAATTTCAGTAAACATTCAAATCGATTTTAAAACTTTTTACAACCCAGAATATTTCACATTGAAGACAAAATGTATTTACATTGATTACTTTTTTATTTTAGGTTTTTGCAGCTAAGAAAAAGCTTACCTTCAATCCTGTTAGCTTCTTTAGAATATCACTATATATAGCATTGTGATGATATTGTGAGAGCGCTGTTGAAATACTCACTGTAATAAAGAATAACAAAAAATATATATATATTTTAACTGTTTTTCAGACTAGAAACAGTGTTTTATGAGTGCTTGACATTTGGAAGTGTGACTGCTTTTTTCTGACATATGTTCTACAACAAGAGATAATTATTACATCATCAACACCTATCACACGGCAGCATGTTAAAAAAAAATAAATAAATAAAAATAAACACAAGCTGCTTGTGCTCAGCAGAAACAGCATCTTCAGCTTTAAAAACTGTCAGATTTTTTGGCAATTTTTACCTAGTTTCACATCATAACTTTTTTTTTTGGTACAAAAGGTTTTAGTTTTGTATAAAAACGCTACCGCTGCTCACACATTTAACTACTGCTCTGATTGGTCCTGCTCTTTGCGCAAAGAATTATGGGGAAAACACAAATGCACACCTAGGAAAAGGCTAAAGCTAACGGCCATGATGGCTACGAACGCCAGTGAGCAAAAGCCATTGACGCAGCGGCCGCCATCACCGGGGCTTGGTAGACACTGATAATTCTATAAAATTGCAAAATCTTGATTTGATTTCAATGGACTGTGATTTTGGTCTTATCTCAGTCTCAACAATGAAAGCCTTGGTCTTGTTTCGGGCTTCAGGGTCTTGGTCTTGCCTCGGTCTTGAGACTCTGTGGCTTGGAAAGGTCTTATAAATAACCTATGTTTACATAGTGTCCGGTAGTTATTTGGTTTATTAAATGTGTATTATGTATTATTTTCATTTTCATTATTATTTTACACCATTTCTAGTATATACCATTTGTCATATATAGCTGTGTTTTGGATGAACTCTGGTACAGACCACACCCTTCTTTAATCTCATCCAATATTTCAAAGGTATACATGCGAGCTCTCTCTGAACGTACTTGAGGCCTTTTGCAGTCTTTTATATTTTCCTTTTTAAGGACAAATCCATTCACGCTTGTGTCCTCCTTTGAGTTGATGATGGTTTAAAAGTGCCTCATCTACTCTCTTTTTGTCATTTTAAACATCTTTAAGCTCTAGTTCTGATGGTACTTGAAAAGGCTAATAATCTCTTAAGTGGAACTTGGTGTGAGGATTGAAAACCATTGAATTAATTGATCAACTGTCTATGAAGAGTTACCTTACATCTACAGCCCTCGGATGTAGAGAGTTGAGTTATGAAAGAACATTAAGCTCTACAAAAATGGCCATCACGTCAAGTATATTGTCATTTTACAATTGACAGTTCGCTCTGCTGTTTTTGGTTGTATTTTCGTGTTGGACAAATTTTGAACAAATAAAGCCCTGTGTGCCTTCTAGCCCGTCCTCTGTCCTCCCCCCTCTGCACTGCTGTGGTGGGGGGTGTTTGCTGGAGTTTATATGTTTACTTGACAGTTTAATGAGGCTGGGGAGTCGACTTCAGGGTCCAGGTCACCTCAGGTCATGTTGAGGTCAGCAGTCTTATTAACCCTGCCCACACACACCAATTTAATAAAGTGAGCCGTCCAGAAGTCCATTTGTTTGTCTGTCTGTTTGCACCAGTGTGAGCAAAGTCGAGTTAGAGATACAGAAGGCAACTGCAAAAATGTCTTAACGGTCATCTGAGGGGAAAACAAAAATATTCTGTTTGTTTCTAATGGAGAACAGCAAAAACTATAACAGCACATGTAAACTTAAGGATACATATTGTGCCAAATGGGGACATTTTTTGCTTTACTCCCTCAAACCCACCTTATGGATTTGGAGAATAGTATAGACTAAGACAGCAAGACGAGCCATTGTTGTATAAGTGAGGCCATTGAGATTTTTTCAATCACGCCCACCAGACAGTACATCAGGAGAGAACATTCACACATCAGAGATAGAGCTGTGAAAACATGTCAAGGTTTGAAACCTTTACATACACAGCGAAGTACACTAATAGGGCTTTGTCATTAGTATCTGCTCGACTCTACAAGCTTCTACCCGGCTTATTCCCGCTCAGAGAGAGAGAGAGCATTTCTATTACAAGTGGAGCTGATGTGAAGATGGGGGTGTCTGCTTTCTTTCTTTGTAAATGTTAATTTAACCCCAAAACACATTTTTTAGTCTTAAAAGGAACCCGAGAATTTTTTAATGTTTGTTTTCGAGTTTTCCTTATATCATAAAAGATATAAATACACATGAAAATAATCTGAAAAATCTACCATTTTATTAAACTTTTAAGAAATATATTTTCACGGAAGACGCCATCATTGTTTACAACACAGTGCATTATGGGTAGTATGACGTCGAATCGTGTAACTACGAGGAAAGTTATGAAAGCTTACCGCATTCTCCTTGTTTTCTCCCGAGACGAAATCACAACCCAAAGCCACACATTGTACCATTTTACAATGTATTGTCGATGAAAAACTACTGACGCTCCTGTTAACCAGATCAACGGCAACTGTTGCAGCTGTTGTGTGCGTCTCACGACTGACGCTCACTGCGCCAGTGCGCCACACGATTCTGCGTCATCACCTCAAGATGCGGCGCCCGTAAAATCCGGAAGTTGTTGTAAACATGACAATTTTACGTCAAACGGCGAATATTTGTTTACTTTAAGTTTTACTTTTAGTAAGTATACCTACGCGAAGTGTTTTCGATCTATTTATGTAAATATTCGGGGTTCCTTTTAAGCAATGTTATAGATGTCAAGCTATATTTTAAATATATATATATAAATATTTGAGTTTCACTTTCTCACCACACTGAAATTACACATTTGTTGTAGGAAACTAAAGCCTTGACTCTCTTTACCTGGAGAATAATGGGGAAATAAAGAAGACTGGATTACATATACAGTATGTTTTCCTCAGACTTGTTTGGTTGCATCATTTGGGATTCTGCTTTCAACTGGAGCAATGAGCAGGAGGATGTTACGACAAAGTTTAGATCATATTTTGGAGACGTTCTTATGTGCAACTTCAGATTGTAGATGGATCATTTGGATTTATAAATCTCAGCAACCAGACTTTAGTACCTGCTTTACCCTCTGGAAAATGTTATGAAAAAACTCTAAATAACCAGGCCTTCCAAAAATGAGCCGCACTAAAAAGTACCTGGTCTTGGAGATTAGTCCCAAATTCAAAAGCTGCCCTATAATACTACAATGTGATGGTGCGGAGGCCCATGTTTGAAAAAATGGGAACACAAGAAATGCATGATAGTATTTTAAAAAATTTTAATCCCCTGTGTACAGTAGATTTAAATCTCTTTCGTGTTTTTTAGATTTGGTTGCTAAAGGGTCTCATTTGTCAAGCATTTGCTCAAGTGCAATATACTGTAGGTTAAGGGGAGCAAAAACCTGATACAATTGACAATTGACAATTTGTCATTTTTGTTTCACAGGCATAAAATATGCTAAAGTGGTGGTAAAAAGGCGGCACGGTGGCAGAGCGGATAGCGCTCTGGCCTCACAGCAAGAAGGTCGCGGGTTCGATTCCTGCTCGGGCCCGGGCCTTTCTGTGTGGAGTTTGCATGTTCCTCCCCGTGTCTGGGTGGTTTCCTCTGGGCACTACGGTTTCCCCACCAACCAATAACATGCAGGTTATGGAACGCTTGGGGGTAGTCGGAGGCTGAGGCGCCAGGTGTTTAGGCGAATCGTTTCTGCTGAGCTGCCCCAGGGCAGTTTACTGTCACTGAGTGGGGAGGGGAGGGGTTCATCTCACTGTAAAGCGCTATGTGACTTTGTGTCTGTGAAATGCGCTATACAAATAAAGATTGCTTACTTAGATTACTTTTAAAGTTGTGATAGTCCATATCCATTTGGTGTCAGGTTTTATACATGCATTTTCGCAATAGTAAACTGTGTGTACATGCTTCTATTTTCACAGTAAGCTGTATTTGTGTAGCACTTTTCACAGACACAGTCACAAAGCGCTTCACAGTGAGACCCCCTCCCCACTCAATGATAACAGTAGACCTGGGGCAGCTCAGCACCGGGCTCTTCAACCTCTAACCATCACCAAACGTTCCCTACCTAAACATCCAAACTCTACAATAGAGATCTTGAACTACTGACGACTCTGGTGAACACAATTAACCAGCAATATGCACAATGTCTCAGAGTTTTAATTTTGTATATGAAAAAAATCAAATATTCATTAATGCTGTGTTCAACCTTTACATGCATGTTTAGTTTGATATTTAATGATCCGGGGATCTAAGTGCTGTAGCTGTGCTGTCAGTCACATGTCCACAGAGCAGCACACACTCACATTTACATAACACCACAGGATTCTTATTGACATGTAGAGCTGATGATTTATGAACACTCATCACTGGATTGTCAGATACAACTTCATTTACATACAGCCTCGGAAAACTCACTGCATTTTTGTGGATACAACATGTTGGAATTTTGATGCATTCTTTTTAAAATGAAAAAATAAAATAAAATAAATACATAAATAAACCAAATAAATAAATACAAAAATAAAGAAAGAAATACAAATAAAAAAAAATAAATCTTAGCATTATTCTATGAAGCACATTTGTTTCTACTGTTTGAGTGAACCATCATTCTATCAGTGTTTTTCTTCTTTCCTGAGGCTCAGACAGATTGCAAGGTGACAATGACAGGATTTATTTTGCCTGATTTTTGTCATTTCAGGAGCGAGACATTATTTTAACACATGAATTGGCCACCGCAACCCACAGGACTGGTTTAACACCACAATAACGTTTTTTTTTCTATAAATCCATGTGCGTTCAGCTCCAGTCCATATCGTCGATCTTACTGTTTGTTGTGCAAGGTCAGTCTTCAGGCTTGCCAGATTTTCAGAGAGCCAAAAACAAGATGAATTTCATCATACTGTCAATAGTTCTCGTGACCCCGTTGGCATCTTGGATCAGTCGTCTCATGGATCGGCAGTAGTGTCTGAGTTGATCCATTCTTCCACCAGTGCCGCACTCAGCTGCTGCTGAGTTGCGGGAGGATGTTCATGTTGGTGGACACTCACACTGAGCAGATCCCAGACATTTTCAGTGGGGACCATTGGCACCACCTCTGCAAAGTCCAACGATGATGTGCAGTGCACCATTCGACCCGAGCTCGGCGATGTTGGTGGTAAGCACTGATCCAACGAATGGCCGATATGGTCGAATATCGTCAGCGCAGAGGCGATTACGGATGGTTCTGGCCGACACTGGCCTGTGGTGCATTCCAGTGGTCTCGGCTGCGGATCTGGTGGCAAGCCGGAACCTGGTCTTGTGCAGCGGTCGTTACACGGGGGCCACCAGTATACACAAGGAGGTTTAAATTGAAGCAATAGAAGATCAGCTTGAAGACACACTGGCTGAGATGAAATGCATAACATACCCCTTCTGTGAGATGGGTCAAACAAGGAATCTGACAGAAGGACAAATTCTGTATTAGTTGGATGGCTCTTATCATGGATATATTTAACGGCACAGCAATGTGAACAATGATGAAACTGAAAATACTACCAGATCTTGGTGAAAAATCAACGCACCACTGGATGGAAATATATATTTTGACATTGCAAAACCTCAAGGGAGAAGTGCTTCAGTGAACATGTGCTGGGATCAAAGCTAAAGGCATTGTGCTTTTTTGGTTGTATTTAAGCCACTAGATTTCAATTGAATCCTTGGTCGTCACTGTGTGAGCAACAGTGAGTTTAAAGTGGAGGCAGCTTATCCAGTCACACTGAGCTGATCGTATTGTCCAGGGTAAGAGGATGAAGCGTGTGGGCCCCTGGAGAATTAGACTAACCCTCTTCAGCTCATACAAATCAATAGAGGGTTAGGAGATGTGTTTTTTACAGTGATTGAGCCGCGTTCGGTGTCTGTGATGGTCGTTTAGGAGACGACATGAACAAAGTGATGAGCAGGCTAAAGGCTCTTAAGTGTGCTGTGCTCCTGAAGCTCCGCAGAGACACATTTGTCAAAACTGTTTTATCACACGGGCTCCTAAGACAGCGCAGATAACTGTAAATGTATGAATGCAGCGGTCGTTTATTTAAAGGAATCGCTGCACAGTATGAACGGGCAGAGACTGAGAACTTTTAGCTTTTGATGTTGCATTTATGTTGATGCAACTCAAGCCAGGACCAGTTTTTCTTTTAATATAACATTGTACTTTGACATTGATATAACCCATTTACACGGTCTTCCAAAGTGCTTCACACAGTTCAAATGGAATCATGACGAATGAGACCTACAAGTGTCTACTTTCTGTTAAAAAGAGAATTGTTGTTCTACATTAATCCGTTCTTTTTTTATAGGAAATTTTCTCTGTTCTACTTTTTGGTGAAAGAATATGATCTACTACAATAAAATAATGTCTTTAAGATAAATTATATGAGTTTTATATGATTAAAACAATGAGGACGAGTGTCTTTTTCATCTTTAAACCAACAAAAGCTGTGTTACAGTGGAGGAGACAGCAGCACTTTTCTACTTTCTGATGGAGATTCTACAGATTCAGTCACTTTCATGAAGCAGAGATCATATTGAACCCTCCAAACATGAAGAAATCCAGTAGTTTGACTTACTCTTGGCACTTTTGAATCGCTCACAGAAGAGGAAGTTTCTAGAGTCGCTGCATGTTCTGTTCTGTTCAGAGTCCTAGTCCAGTAGAATCGAGTTTTCTTCATTTTAAAGATCAAATATCTGCTTTGAACTTACTCAGCAATGTTTTAGTCCAATTTGTTTTGCCTGTAATCTGGTTTGAAAAGAAAGCGGCCTCCAGAATCAGCTGATCAAGAAAAACAAAATAAAACAAATAGCACTTGTATTTCCTGGTCACAAGACCTTCTCTGGTTCCTTATGTTCACTCAATTGCCCCCCTGCTGGTGAATCTGTGAAACTACACATGTAGTTGACTATAGACAAAGTCAGCACGTGCATCAGAGAACCTGACATCGCCGCAGAGAGTAAAAGTCCATTGACGGAAATTAACGTCATTGCCAGGGAAAGAATAGGAAGTCAACAGACCTGCAAGATATCTTTTGTGTTTTACAGTGAGCAAAATGTTATTTTTTTTTGGTGCAAATGTCAACATACATCTTTTCTTACTAAATACATGGTAAAAAAGTGCACTATGTCTAGGGCTGGGCGACATTGATAAAAGTGGATACCACTATATATATATTTTTTGGCGTATCTTGATTAAGATTTCTGACAATATTATGTCAAACCAACCAATGTTCAAACATCTCTTTGAAGTGTAATGATCTAAGTAATAATGTTTTAGTCGACTTAAGATATGTATTTTAATGACTGAACAAACATTTTGAGCAAGATTTTGGTCAATGAAGGCCCAAATAGTGAAACATTGATTAAATATAACATTTCTACCCGTAGTTCAATATAGATTTCTTCATTTGCATTGTTAAGCAGATGGTTTTGTAGCATTTTATACTCGATAATACATTTTTGGATATATACAGTCGCCATAATATTTAAAATTCAATAAATTGCACACGTCACAGCACGTTAACCTTGCAAAAACATGTCTGTACTTCTGTGTTAATACTGCAGTCCAGACTTGGCGATCTACACCAGACTACGTACATGATTAACAAACCACGAAAGCAGCTACAAAAATCCAAATTACTCCAAGCCGTATGCAAAAACATCAAATCAAAACAGGGCCATAGGAGCTGCAGAATGAAGTCTTGATTTGATCCTGTATGTCTCTGCTTCGCACTTTGACGAAACATTCACTCGGCATGTAATATTTCTCCTCAAATCAATTTCCATACATTTTATAGACCCCTGCCGTTCAGTGATAAGCGGGGCATTTCAGAAGCACAGCGCTCAAGGCTAAAAACCACTCCTGCACATGTATTTTTAGGATCTGTTTTACTCATGTACTATTTTGAACGCACTATACATAGAAACAAATGGAACACATGTATACAAAATGCTAGCTTTAATGCTCCGTGATCTGATTGGGTTATGCTGCAAGCTAATATCCGCCGTTTTTGTCCAAACAGCCTGATTCCTTTGCCAATGTTTTGATTGTGTTTTTCCAGTGACACCGTGCAAAGCTGCGACTCGGCCGTGTGATTGGCTGCCACGCGGAGACACATCTGTTCTACGCAGGGAACCCCAATCCTTTTATTTCACACATGGTTTCAGTGAAATGTGAGCAGAAAGTGCAGCTCTGACTGATTTGAAAACAGACAGGCAGGTTTGAGAGCAAACGGCAAACGGGACTTGACAATAAACATAACATTTGTGTAAATAGGGATCTGCCGATATGGAGGTTTTGAGTCGATACCGGTATCCTTCTCTGGCTCATTCATTCATTTTGTTTTCTACCGCTTGTTCCCATTAGGGGATACATTTTTTTGGCATTTTCATTTTCACTCCATAGTCTGTTTATGCATGTTTAGGTTAAATGGGCATCACTGTAAATTCTTCATAGTGAGTGAATGATAGAGAGAACTGTCTCTGGCTGTGACCAGTTGGCCACTGTTCAGGCCGTCTTCCCACCAAAAACCCAAAGCCACAGGCTGCAGTTCACGACCCCTTAAGCTGGCTGCACTCTACAGGTGTTTTGGCTCGATTTTAAGTCCAATGTGCCCTTCTACGAGTTTGGGGAGGCGTGACCAGAGTAAGGAATTTTGTAAGAGATTTCTTTGTCGTTTCTCTCCTTATGTCTGTGCATCACTGTGACTATTTGTCAGGCTGCGACATGGTGAGGTGTTTATATATATATAATATATAATATATATAATATATATATAAATAAATATATAATATATAATATATATATATATATATATATATATAAATATTTAGTAAGAAACTAGAACATATACAGATCAGTAATTTACCTTTTGTTCATTGTAAAACACAAATTTGATCTAAAACAGCTCTATTGACTTCCTGTTCAAAACTGCAGATCTGATAAGCCCCGCCCTCCATTTTAAAATGTAACTGTAAAAAGCAACAGATTTTAAATAACAAATTATTATTTAGTCACGGAGGATGCGTGCTTCAGTGAGTCTAAAAAAAATACGCGTAGGCAAGTCCACTTTCAATAAAGGACTTTTAATTTGGTAATCAGTGTGCCTCGGATTTTTTCTCTTTTTAACAAATTATTATTGTTGGAAAGTGGCTGTAGGACAGTTTTGAACCATATATGTGTCACTTTGAGTATTAATCTTTTGAATTATTACAAGTAAATACAGACAAGTGGAAGGGGATAGGTGGTAGGTGAGAACGGGGATTTCTGAGCACTTGAGCTCCAACTGAAGAACAATACAAGATTACTCCAACATGCATGAATCAATTCAAATATAACTATGAGTAAACTAATGATAATAGGTCCCCTTTAATTATTTTCATTTCACGCCCACAATGAGTCAGTGTAACAGTTCCTTACGTCTAATGAGCCTCCGCTTTCCTGTGACGTTTATAAACCTGCTTTAATCCACTGGCGTTTCATTGTTCGCTGTTCTAACCTTGCACATGAGAGAAAACACTCACGTGACTCTGCTCCCGAGTCTGTGTCGTCTCTGTTTTTCCTGCGACGATGATGCGACTATGAGACAAATAATCGTTGTAAAAGTCCTTATGTCTGTGGTCTCTTCTTTTCTTTGGCACGTCAAAAAATCACAAAAGATTCTTAACTCCTGTAGTGTGCAGCCGGCTTTATGGGAACAAGTGGTAGAGAATGAATGAATGAATGGTCTGTTCAAAATATCATATTTGATGTTTTGAGGACAAATTGGGACTGACGGATGCGCAAACAAAAAGAACCTCTAAAATGATCAGTAATGATTGGTTTGGTCGATACAAAACTGTCAAACTAAATCATAATTCAGGCAGATATCAATATGCCGTCTATTTCTATTTGAAAACAGATTTGTCTCCTTAGAATGATCATGGCACTTTTCACATGGATGCTATTTGCAAGACTCATAATTGAGAGTGCGATTTGCTCTGGGAGAAACACTCAACTGGAAGAAAAACCTGAATGTTATGTCATCTGAAACACAGCAATTTGGACTTTTGAAAAACTTTTTTCTTCTCCATGTCTTCGGATCTGTATTTTGCTCTTGCAGTGTTGCTGTTCATTTGCTGGTGTGCAGTGAGTGATAAAGTTGTTCTCAAATAAAGTAGATGCACTGTTCACAATATGTTTACCCCACGGAAGTCCATTAGTGTCTGTTCTCTTCGATGCCGACTGTATGTATATATAATTTAATTTTATTGTCCAACATCGTGGAAGTTTGTCTTTGGTTCATCATCACATACATAACCAGCCAACCAGTTCATCAGACAATTCATTGGGCTTTCTGCCAATAAACACTATAAAACAAAAGAAGAAAAGAAAATAAGTGTACTGCACATACACTTACACCAATTCCATCTGTGCCTATTCAACAAACTGACAGCCTTTAGCACAAACAAACCTTTGTACGACTTTCTTGTTGTCAAAGGCATTCTATACCTCCATCTTGATGATGTCAGCTTAAATTCACCACATAAAGGATGCTCAGTGTCTCTGGTGATGGACATGGTCATTCTGAGCAGATAAACAATCTCCACGTTTTCATGGTCTTTGTCGATTATCTTTGCTTCATTCTTGACTATTATGTTCAGCTTCTTATTGTTAAATGGTCTCTATGGTCTCTTTTTATGTAGCACTTTTCTACCTTTCAATGCACTTTACAATCAATATCCACTCATCTAGTGTACACAGACATTGGGGCGATGTGGGTTAAGTGCCTTGCGCAAGAGCACAACGACAATCCACTTTTTGTTGTCGCACTATATGTAACTGCAGTCTCCCATCCAAGTACCAGGCCCTAACTTGCTTATCTTCTGATATCTGAAAGGATCAGGCTTTGACAAGCAGGTATGGCCACTCTCAGACCAAACAGAGATGTTAAAGACAAGGACACTTTGAATCAGACTGACGTAAACTCTTTCAAGAACATGTGAGCTCACTCCAAGGCCTCTAAGCTTCCTTATCATGGGTACATTTCTTAGAGACTTCTTCAACATTTCAGGTGAAGTTTAGCTTGTCATCAATACATCTTCCCAAATAGAAAATCTAAATATTTTGTTTTAATGTTTTGAAAAGAAAAGACGCCACATGGAAGGCTAAGAGCTAACTTTATGAAATTTCAGCTGTTAGTTTTTCATTGTCTATTTTTTTTTTTCTTCCATACTGTCTTTAACAATATTTCATTTGAGGTTGTGGGAAACATGCTTGAAATTTGTGATAATCCTTTATATTTGCCTTATCAGTTCCATGTCTGAGAAAGTTTTAAAACTAACCATGTCGTGTTCTGCTTGGCTTCGGCAGATTGAACCTTATAACACCAATTGAATCTTTGAAATTGAAACTATTTTTGCT
Source organism: Mugilogobius chulae (assembly GCA_038363315.1). Taxonomy (NCBI): domain Eukaryota; kingdom Metazoa; phylum Chordata; class Actinopteri; order Gobiiformes; family Gobiidae; genus Mugilogobius; species Mugilogobius chulae. Next base: position 17,797,108 of record CM076409.1, read on the forward strand.
CACAAAATCTCACAAACTGCGGACAGTTTTACCGTACTATGAACTACTTTTTGACCAAACTGTCAGAGAGAACCCTACCATCCAGGAACAATTTTAGTCCAAGCAAAGGCAATTCAGAACTCAGCTGTAACATTTATTTCAGTTTTGGTCATGTCCTTTTCATCCAAAGCACTTTTCCACAGTCGAGCCTAAGTAATCTTTGTGGACAGGGCACAGTCAGGCAGGAGATGGATCCAGATGGAAATTGCCAGTGCACTTAAACTGGTTATTCCCGTTTGATGGGCCTCTCGACATGCTTTGATTTCACGAGCTTTTTCATTATCTGTGTGTCATGTGTGAGTGTTTACGGCTCCATAAACACGCCCTCTCGCAGACCTGACCGGGCGCAGAGCAGCCGCTTCACCGCGCGCAGCCCAAGGTTAGCGTCAGGCGGGTTCAGATGGATTGACGTTTGTAACGACCGGTTGTGACAGGAATAAGCAACTACAGTTTCAAAAGCCCTGGATTTATGACTGTGTTTTTCCATCTGATCTGCTTCCCTGACTTACTTTTTAGTCTTCTACATAAGGTCAGCGGTAATTTTAAATGTATTACATGAACGAGAAGTGTAGAATATTTTGACAAATTACTTATTTATTTATTTAAGGTGGGGTCGCTGATTTTACACTGCAAACAAGATTCTGGTTTTAAATCTGACAACTTCCTTTTCTAAATCTGTTGACACACGCTTAATGTCGATTTGTGTTAATTTTTGTTTGGAATCATGACTTAAAAAAACACTTCTTACTTAAACCAAAGTGAAATTAGAGAGGCCCACCCAAGCACAGCCAGTCAGAGTGCAGCATTTGGCTCTTGATTAGAACTAATATTCTTTATTTAATTCACACAGTACTCAATGGTCTATTTTTTTCCCAAAGTGAAGCATTTATCACGTTTTAGTGGAAAACATGAACGTTATTCATTTTCAACTTAAAATGGGAGGTGCCCCGTGTTTAACAACAAACATTGTTCGTGCATGGGCTGTTAAGGAAGTGATGATGTCATGATGGCAGATGAAGGTTAAGAACCAGGGGTTTATTTTGAAAAAAAGGTACTTTGCCATTGAATGCACAAGGCATAAAAAGAAGAAAACATTGATTTGATGGATTTTTTTTTTCTTTTATGAGTAACCAGTTATGAAAAAGCTTGATGGAAAATGTGCTTGTTTGTGTTGTCCTTCATGACCTCGCTATTTCCCTTTTAGGACCTGGGTTTTGTAACGAGAATAATGATGGATGAATGTTAATGTTAATGATATGAATGTGAGGGTAAAATGGGTGACAATTTGCCGCTCATGCAAAAAATGTTTATAACATATGCTGACTTTGTCTAAAGTAAAAACATGATGCAGTTTCACAGATTCACCAGCAGAGGCGGGTTGTAGTATGAGTTCAAAGAACTCATACTACAACTCATACTACAACCCAAAATACTTGTGCTCTTTTGTTGACACTACTGAGCGCAGTTGGCTGAATTTACATGATCAGTTGTGTCTAAAGGGCCGGCTTTCTTTTCAAACAGATTACAGGCAAAACATCTTTAGAGCAGATTTCTGATCTTTAAAATGAAGAAAAGGTGATCCTACTGGACTAGAACTTTGAGAAGAGCGGCACATGCAGCGAGTCTCGATGGGGAGAAACTAAACTTCCTTTTCAGTGAGTGATCCAAAATTGTCAGAGTAAATAGAACTACTGTATTTCTTCATGTTTGGAGGGTTAAATATAATCCATGCTCCATGAAAGCGGCTGAATCTATATAATCTTCACCAGAAAGTAGAAAAGTACCATGCTTCTTGTCTATAACACAACTTTTGTTGGTTTAAATATGAAAAAGACACTCTTTATCATTGTTTTAATCAAGCAAACCTCATATTTTTTATTTTGAAGACAGTATTTTATTGTAGTGGCTCATATTCTTTCACCCAAACGTAGAACAAAGGAAAATAAACACATGACATGAAGTCAAACAAGGAATTTCAAATGCCTATAAAAAGGGAATGGATTAATGTAGAATCACAATTATTTTTTTAGTTGAAAGTAGACACTTGTAGGTCTCTGTTGATGTACAACATGTCATGATTCCAGTTGCACAAAGTTCTTTGTAGAGCTGTAAATATAGTGAGCAAAAAGGCCTGGCAAGGAAAGAGAATCCAATTGAGAATAGGATTGGCACTGAAAGAGTCAAAAGCCCTCTCACTCACACTTAAACACATCTTCCTCTCATAGGTGCTGTTTACATCACTGGAGATCAGAGAGAGTAATGATAATTCCTGTTGATTTGAATAGGCCTTCATTACCATCGTCTCAGCTCAGACAGGCATTAAACAGAGGCAGGCCACTCATTAAGCCGCGCTGGTGCGTTCTCCCCTGGGAAGCTAACACTGCGCTCTTCTGCTTCCCGCTACCGGCTCCTAATTTATTAATCACAATATTCAAACGACCCGTGGCTGGATGGGGCTAAATGACCTCATTACATGCACACCGGGGTTAGAGCTGGCTCAACTGAAGGGAGTCAGCGGGAAGCCAACCACTATTAATGTGCAATGACCTTTCAGACTTTAGCAGATGGAGCTCCTGTTGGCACCAGATTTTTTGTTCGTTCGGGATTTTGTCAGATTTCCCCGGAGGTCCGCTTTGCGATTAGAACAAAAGTACGTTTCAGGTTTGGATAGACATTGAGACCTCGGAGCTGGAAACACATTTTGCTGCACAGCTGGGGAGAAATAAAGGAACAAATAATTAAACACAAGGCCATCACACACAGAATGCATAAAAGGAAAAAAACACTAATTACATTCTTGTCTGGACAATTCATATATAAAGAGGTTACAATCTCGGCTGGAACCTGAAGAATCCCAGGAATCCACTTTCCCACAAACTACCTCAGTACCACGGAGACTTGTATTGCTTTTTCTTGTTGCTTACAATGTGCAATAATGTGATATTGACCTACGGACCAATCTAGCTAATTCAATCCAGCCTCCATTTGGGAACTCTTGTTAGAGGAATGGACATTGGAAAGAGTGGAGTGGGGAATTTGAAGCTGATGACATTGCTTATGCCAGTTAGAAAAGTAAGGTTTTACAAAAGTATTGGCTGACCACAAAGATTCTAGATACTGCAGACTCGTATTTTGTTTATGTTGCGTGTTGGAAGAGGACCTGGTTTGTAAAATCTACTTTGTTCAGTTTTATGTTATAACAGCCTTTGTTTAAGTTCCAAGTTTGTGCCGCACAAGTTTGTTCAAGAAAATTGCACAGTTTGTTTGTTGAGAAGAAGAATCAAGTCATAATTTAGCCAGCCAGATTATCTCGTGATATTTGTGAATTCATAAACTCCAAATAATCCATCTGGTCTTCCAGCAGCTCCATCGGTTTGGACACCAACACAGCGGGTGACCAGCCCAATCACTTCGAAGCAGGGGGGGTTGAGGGGGGTTGGTTGCAAAGACGACCGGAAGTACAGCTTGAATGACACAAAACAAAGATGGCGGTTCTCGTGGATGTACGTGTTTCTTCTGCGTTTGATTCTGTTTTAGAAGAAATATGGAGTTTTTTCCTTTTGAAAGAAGAGTAGAGTGGTGTTTGTGGCACTTGTTCTATTCCACGTGGCATTGGATACACCGTTAAGATTCGTTGCTGCGATTGGCTAAGCACAAATAAGGTCGGCCGTACGCCCAATCAGCTCGATGTATTTCATTAAACGTCAATCAAGTTGTCCCAAGTCACTGACCTTCAAGTCCAAGTCGAGTCACAAGTCATAGTGTATTTTATCAAGTCAAGTCTCTAGTAATCAAAATAGTGACTGAAGTCCACACCCTCATCATTAGTCTACTCAAGGTTTTTGGATTGACCCATGATATTCTGAGTAGTCTTCCTTGTCCACAGCATTGTGCACAAGCAACCTATTTTCAACTAGAAACTATCCTTGCCACTGTATTTACTTGGGATTACTCAAAATAATCAGATGCCAAGTAAAGCTTGTAGGGTTCAACAATGTCATGTCTTTAAAGAGTGTCTTACTACTACATACTGCAGACCTGGGCAAACTGCGGCCCGGGGCCAAATGTGGCCCGCAACCTGTTTCAGTCAGGCCCCTGGCATGTTTTGAGAAACAGAAACCACGAGAAAGTTTAAGATACAAACAATTGGTTAGGACATAAAACTTGTAACATTTCAAGATTAAATTCACAATGTTATGAGAATAAAGTTAAAGCCATAAAAAGCTATTTTTCAATATTAAATGTGAAGTTTGCAAGATTAAAATTGTGATTTGGATCATGGAACATTGCTATAAATATAACATTTGACTCATAGAAGTCCTGATAACTTTTTTTGTCTCGTAAAAAGTACCAAAAAAACTTGTAAAATTTGAGACCAAGCTAATCATTTTATGAAAAATAATTTGAAGCTTACGAAAGTTATGTTTTTATAAAAAAAAAAACAACAACAACTCATAAGTTTTTTTTTCTTTTTTTTCTGAGAGTTAAGTTGACGGAATAAAGACACTACATGATATAATTTAATGACAAAACTCGCAGATTTGTTTGACACTTTTTATTTGTACTGCTCTTCTATATTCTGTTGAAGAAATGTATTTGCAATAATGAGAATTTGTTGTACCAATGTTGGAAGTCCGGCCCTCCACCAGTTTTCTGGGTTTGAATTTGGCCCTCGAGTCAAAATAATTGCCCACCCCTGACATACTGTATGTTTTGGGTGTCTATTATTTATTTTTTTCTTGGCGTCTTTTAGAAGTTTTGGTTGAAAACATTTTTTTAAGTTTTGCTTTGAAGTGACAAAAATGGGTACGCTTAGGTTTAGGACTTGGATGTGGTTACGAATAGGATTGTATGACAATGTGCAGGCTAATAGTTGACCAAATGTCAAAGCTGATTTAAACAAATGATGTGTGAATATTAATCAAACTTTGGTAGAAGTTGCTATTGCTTCCTGTTAAGTTTGTTTTTAGGTCAGTTGGAACAAACTTATCCATCTTACCTTTGGCTTTGTTTATATTGCATCAAGACAAGAAAAGTAAATGTCTTGCTTTTTGTCTCTCTGGAGCAGTTGCCATCTTGAGACGACATAAGGTCACTCATGAGACTCCTTTATACATATAGGTCTACGTACTGAACAGCATAAATCTGTCATACATGATAAGAAAACCGTAGCTCCAGCACACAACACATCTATAATGGCTCAAAACCAAGGACGCATCAACATTATTCACTCACATATTGTTATTTTTGCTTTTACTTTTGTCCACGGCTGTTCATGTTCGTGGAAAAAAATGTCTGTCATAATGAGGTTTGTTCACAATTGGAAGTTGAAAATTGCACTGACGACATGCTTCTCTTTGTGAGAGAAGATTTTTCTCTGAAGGTTACTGAGAACATACAGTAAACACACTGCACAATAACATTATTCTATTCAGTCAATCGGGTCACAGAAGTCGTATGTTGTTTGTTCACTATTATTGTCAATTATTGTGACGTCTATGGGAGAAAATGGTACATCTTCCACTGAAACAAATTAGCTGCAATAATGTGTACATGTCTTAACTACAATCAGTGTAGATGTAGTGTGATTACAATTTATCTTTATGCCACATTTACACTGATGAAAACTTTTTTTTGTTGCTCCGATTGACTTAAAGCAAAGCTAGTGCATTAGCATCAGCTGTTTCCAGTTTGTTGATGCAAAAAACTGTAAAAAACTGTAAATCCTGTGTGTAATGTGTCCAACATAATCAAGCTTAATCTCACAAGAAAGCATAGATTTACCTTGACATTACTCAACATGTAAATTACGTATGATTAGCACGAGTTCACGGCTGTTTTGTGTAATTATGGTGTGTGTCACAGTCCCAGTTCATTTATATGGTGGTTGTTAAGATGTGTTCTTATTTATGAATATTAATGAAATCCTGATTCTAATCTTAACCTGCCCCAAGCCCCAGACCTAAACTTACACATTTTAGTAACTTGAAGCCTAAATTTACCTGTTTCACCTGAAGAAAACGTGGCTGCAACCAAAAGTCATGGTTTTTTAACGTTGTAAATCTCGTGTAATCTTTTCGCTTTTTCATATCGTGCTAAACGTACGGCGTAATACTAAAAACAGCTGTGAACTGTTTTTGTGTCATGGTAAATGCACGCCCTCTAGTGAGACTGTGTTGCATAATACAACCTCAAAGCATTCAATAAAAAAGGTTTAAAATGCAGCATAGAGTTCCAGAGGCAAAAAAGTAAAATAAAGTTATAAAAAAGGTGACAATAAATCGGAAGTCGTGTCTTGTTTCCACCAGCCTGATCCTTGTGTGACAGCCACAAACTTTGAATTATCACACATCTTTTGTGAATCACTCAGACTGACACCATGAAGAAAATATATAATTCAAGTACATGTTCCTTTTTATTTATTTAAGAAAGCATGTGTAATGTGTGAGTGACGTCATCTGCTCACGTAGCAGACCCTCGGCAGCCTGGACCTGCAGTAGACACGCACACCATCATTAACATAAGCATCAGTCAGATTTATATGATACAATTTAATTTAAGGGCTGTTGCTGTGGGCCCTTTTTGGAATTTCTTTGGTGGACTACCGCCCTACAGTCGTGTGTATTGTAGTTTAGTCTTTATTTGAAGGGGCAATGTACAAAGTTCACCAGATTATAGCCAGCTTTTCCATCTGCAGTCAGTATTTACCACAGACTGTAGCATCAAACCAAGTCAAAATTTGGAAATCTGTCATACTTTTAGATGCAACATTGCGCTCTTCCTCAACAATCCAATGCACAAGCCAGTTCCATGCCAGACAAACTTGCCCTACCTCGGTCTGCTCTCTCTTTCTGATTATTTCACAATCTACCTCGAGCGCTTATACCTTGTCAATACCTCTTACACAAACTCCCCCACCTTATCTGTGCGTCTGAAAAACTTACCGGACCGGGTGGATATGCGTCGGGTTCTTTGATGCATCATTGTTGTCAGAACTAACCAAAGCGATCTCCCTCAGGTCTCCGCAAACTGACAGCCTCTACCTTTTTCTCACACTCATTTATCCGCAGAGACGCTCGCAGAGGAGAGAAAACACGGCCGTATGTTTAACACCGGCTTTGTGTTTCTTTCATTTTCCACTTTCCGCTAACAAAAGGCATTTCACTCTGGTGCACTGAGCCCTTTTGTTGCAACAAGTATTGGATTGAAATGTGTCTTAGAGGTGAAAATTGTCTTCCACTTTCTTTCTTTTGTCTGGCGTTTTTTTGTCTTGATGATTGGAGATGCCTCAAAAGCTTGTCCAACTGTTTTGACAACCTCAGACCTGCTCCAGTATTTTGGCATGATCACCACCACTGTAAAAAAGGAATTTCAAGACAAGATTATATGGTTTCTTTCTAGGATTTCAAAGTGCATATGACAAGTTTTTGGAATTTTCCAATGTAACTACCTGTTTATAAATTATAATTTTTATTTGATTCTGGGGAAAATCCAGGGCTGTGCTGATCACCACGTAATCCGACTTGTTTTATCATGCATAGAAAGTTTTTTTGTTTAAAAGTGGGACGCGTGTGCACCCAGTATGCAAAGAGCCACCGCTGATTGATACAAGCTGTTCCAGTAACACTAACCAGCGCTGTTGTCAGCTAACTAGTTTATCACTGTGTGAAAACAGAAGTTATGCAGCTAATTCAACATTTGTGAATGGAATTCGACCTTGCGACCCATATATATTACATTTATGTGAAAAAATGGCGATAAAAAACACTGTTTCAAGCTTCAGGAGACAGACGTCTGTCAGACCGGTTCATACCTGATCAAAACAGCTGCTCTTGTCCCATGTTGTTGTTTTAATCAAAGAAGTTTCCCCAGCCAACTAGATGGACAAAGTCTCTTTCTGCATGGAGCATGCACTGTAGAGCAGGAAGTATATACATACTAAATAGATATATACAGTATATTGCATAATTGTATAACTTATTGTATGTTATAGGTTATGCTTGTATACCTATAGTTGAAATACATTGTTGACACATTTGGCGTTTTCCAGTAAACTCAGAAGGACATGTTCTTCTCTGGTAAATTTTACTTCAATAAGATGTTAATAACAGAAAATACCCTCCAATTGAGAAGCTTTACTGGCTTTGACAAATCCTCTTTTCAATATTTATACAAAAACATTCCCCAAAGTACGAACAAAACAGATGATTTAAGATGCTGCCGGTGAGAGGAGAAAAAACATCATTTTTGATGTTTACAGAGCCAGGTTTCGATGTCTTTAAGTGGATTACTTGATGAACAATAAAAATAATCAAATTGAATTTGTTAAACAGCAGCAGTTTTTCAGGTAAATGAAGTGTGACGGTCGTTTCTACTGTTTTCAGAAGAGGTTTGGAATTAAACTGAATACATTCAAATTAGAATTAGGCTTTCTGAGCCTCTGAATTCTTCACAAACACAAGTTGAGCTGTGTTGGTATGCTGGCAGCAGTTAGCTAAATGCTAATGCTGTTTTCTAGAGACAACTGGGAGTTCTGAATTTCCCAGTTGTAGAAGACCAATTCCCACTTACAAACTGAGTCAACTCATATGTAAAGAATAGGTACTTATTAGATAATTGGTAGCTAATGCTAACTGTTGGCTCAACAAATGCAAGCCACACACAGCGTTTAAATCATTGTTAATGTATAATTTAGCCTGTAATAATGTCTATAGTTTTTGCAGCAGTTAATCTTTCTGATTTAAATGTTGTGATGATCGTCGGTCTCATATGTGAGAAGGAAATTTCGCGACCAGTTCCCAGTTCACAAGTAGTGTTTCATCATTTCAAGTCCATTTTTTCAAGTGGCATGTTGTCATAGAACGTGTCGATTCCACACTATGTAAGTACTGTGTATTTCTCTTTCTTGTGTTTATAGACGTGTTTTGATTAAGACCACACAGGGATGTTGGAGTTAAGGGCTTGGCTAAGAATGTAGGACTTTGTTAAAAAAATATGACATCCCCTCATACAAACGCATATCGTCAACATGCAGAAAATAGGAAACGCGCTTGCATGACACGCTTATTAAAACTAAGTGATATAGACAGCACTTTTTGGAAAGTACCATGATGGCTTTCTTTAATCTTATTGGACAAACAGCCTATTAAAGGTGTGGTAGCTGATTTTTACACTGCAAACATGATTTAGGCTTTAAATCTGTCAACTTCCTCTCATAAATCCTTTGTCACATTAAAAAGTTAATATCAACAAGTATTTATTTTTGTTGCAATTATGGTCAAAGAGCATCTTTTTATAAACAACAAAGTGAAACTGGAGAGGACCACCCAAGCAGAGCCAATCAAAACGCTCCATTTGGCTTCTGCATAAACATTTTAGTGGAAAACTTGTGGAAAACAACTAAAAAGTGAGCTACCCCAGCTTGAATAGACTCTGACTACACTGCAAACTCTTTCTCAGTTGAATATATTGTGACAGTCTGTGCTGAGGCAAAGCTGATTTTAGTACTGAGTATACTGCCTTTAATAAAAACAAAAACACTGTCCTTTAAAATGTGTAGCCCAGAGAGACAGCAGGAGTCCCGTGTGTAATAAAGACTCTGCAGACAAGCACAGCAGCATTGTCCTATTCAGCACTAAAGCCCGGTTTGTCTGCAGCTCCTTCTAAATCCAGACTGTGTTCACATAATTGATTTGGCCGTAATTGTAGACCATAAGCATGAAGCACGTAATCACTGCAGTCACTACCTCGCAGACTCACCGCCCCCTGCGTTTCCCAAAGAATCATGGGAAATGGAAGGAGAATGCGAATCCAAAATAATAGCTGTTTGTGGAGAAAAGAGCTGAATAGTAACATCCCTTTTAGCCGGTGTCCAAACCCGGAGTGTGTCCCATGGCTGTGTGGGATGTTTTGCTCTCAGCGGTTTACTTCCTCGCTCGCTTTTGATGTTTATCTGTGATTAAAATAAAAATCTATATCAAAGAGCAGAGCCAAGGCTTCCATTTTCTGCACTGCGCCGCATGAATGCATAAATCAACAACTGCAACTGTAGACTTTGCACGCCGTGTTTTTGGTTTTCTTTAATGTCTGCCTCCTGACATACATTCAGCCACGTACTTTACACGGCTGGGGTTTTTAATGAACTCTTTAAGTTGAGACACGACAGGTGAAGAGGCAAAAATCCTGAACCTAAAGCTATAACATGTTTAACCATTTCTGCAGTTTACTTTAAATGGGAGAAAAAACAGGGTTTTCATCTCTTGTTTTCATGTAAAATGTAGGAAATGTATATGTCCCACTGGGTGGCCAAATTATTATTGGTTTGTTTTGCTCAAAATTAAAATACACATTGATTTTGTTTAAATATGTTAGAGTAAATTATCTAACTGAAAACCTGGCTTTAAAAATAAGTTTGTTCATTCATTTAAACATCCCGACGGGACTTCAGATAAAACGAAGGTAGTGTGCATTTATTGCAATGATGAACTCTCCTTTCAACGAAGCACAACAAGCTTAAAATACCACCTTAAAACCAAACATGTGTTTGAGGCAGCGGCTGCAAGAGTGCTGCTACTAACTTACACTAACACCAAGCCGAGCTCGGCAATGTTAACAAAAGCATCACAGATAAGTTAAGCAACTCTTTTGCTAAATGGAGCCACAGCATGTCGACCCATCAACATCGTTAAAGACCAAGGGACGCAAAATATCAATGATTATGCATATGGCCCATGGCCACAGGTGATCCCACCTTCCAGAGGAACAATCACAACCAGAATAAACCAACTGTAGAACGCAAATAATAATAATTGACATATTCAAGTAAAAAACATTTCATTTTCAAAATGTTGTGGTCATTTATAGAATATCTTTGAAAGTTGGCAATCAAGCAATTAACTGTGATTAATCGTGATTAATTAAAATTTGAAAGTGTGATTAATCTGATTTTAAAAAATTATTGTTTGACAGCACTATTTAAAATATAAACCAGCACAGAAAGCAGGTTCTTTCTGTGCCAACAAATACAATACATCTTTCAGATCAACATAGAACCTCGAAATATGTAAAGCCTTTGAATGATTTGTTTGACTTGTTGTGTGGTATCATTGGACTGTCGCTCCTGTCATTTTAGATGAATTAGTCTCAGTTAAAATCTATAAATAACCCTGCTTTTACGGAGCTTGATTGTGCGGTCGAGGCACAATTAAAAGCAGTCTGGAGCCGGGCCAAGCCGAGCATAAGGAAGGAATGAGTGGGTGTGTGAGGAGGATCCAAGATTTTCCTTGGAAATAATCTGGCCAGACTCCCTCCACTCGCCTTATGAGCATCAAACACAGAACACTTCAAAAGACAGATTTAAGACCACTCCAGAAGTCAAGGGGAACTTTTTTTTCTTTTTATGCTTAAAGACCAGCGTGGATAAAAACAAAAGTTCAACAGGAATTTCCTCCTCGGGAAAAAGCCTGTTTTGTTGCATCGATGTCTAGATTCTAAGGTTAAACAATAAGCATGAATATTCAAGTCACAAAATAAGAACAAAAGAGTAATAATCGTATTAATTTTAAAAGTAAACTTAGCCTGGTGGAGCAACACATTCTGGAACAAACTTTAGTGTTTGGCTCTTGATCTTGCACATGATCTTGTATTTTAAATATTCTTGTGTTATTTCTCTATGTATTAGGATTTCTTTTCCTTCTAGAATGTGCTTGTATATTTCTAGTTTTTCTACATTGCAACACCGGTGGGGCAGAGGTTTGCACTCTGGCAAGAAGGAGGCATACTTTAGGGACTTTATTAGCTCCTGCTCTGAGGCAGGTACTTTCAGTCAGACCAGGAACCTTTTTGGTGGCACAAGCAGATTTACAACACAGACTTTGTTTGGAATCATGTTTTATATTTTCTCATATTTAGACAAGCTGTCCTTATCCCAGAGTAGACTTGAAAGCATTAAATGCAGAAGCTCCCAAAATGAATGTTTACATTTGTGAATGGTGACTATTATAAAAGTGAGTAGTTGTGTTTTATTGTTGATTTCAGTGTTGATATTATTTTTTGTACATCATAGTTTTTTTGTAGAAGGGAAAAAAAAACCCTCCAACAAATGACTTATTTAAATGTTCCAGACTAAACAGTTGCTAATGTTAAAACTTTTTAATCTCACTTTCAAACACTGTTGCTGTGTGAACACAAACATAGGGACAGGGTAGTTCCTCTGACTAGACAGGGGCTAAAGGAATGTGGGAACTTAATTATTGGTACTTTCATGTCGGAAAACACCTTTTTTGCATGTTCTTTCCATGTCTGTGCAGGTTTCTTCCGGGTTTCCCCTTCCTCTAAAAACATGTCCATTAATGCCTCTCCCAAGGCTCCCCTGAAAAGAGATTCTGACTCTCAGTGGGACTTTTCTGGTAAAACAAAGGTCAATAATAACCTATAAGTTCTTTGAACTTCTTCCTCCTCCTTTTGAGTACCATTGTTTCTTTTTTGTTATATTATTCTGTATTGCTCAAATATTATTATTGACCTTTATTTAACCAGGAATTTAATTGACCTTTATTTTAATTGACCTTTATTTAACCAGGAAAGTCCCACTGAGATTCAGAATCTCTTTTGCAGAGGATTCCTTCGGAGGGGAGAGGCATGGACATGTTTTTAGAGGTAGGGGAGACCAGTGTACCCGAAGGAAACCTACACAGACACGGGAAGAACATGCAAACCCCACATAGATTGAACCTATAACCTTCTTTCTATGAGGCCAGAGTACTAACCACTGTGCCACTGTTAACAAATATAATATCATTTTGCCAGAAGGTCAAATTTTGGACATACAGTAAGTATTGGCAAAAAAGATAATACATCTCTAAACATGGCCATAATAGAAGCAAAACTCTTTCAGACAAGTTTAGAATTAATTTAGAAAAAAATGTCTTGTAATCCAGTCAATATTAAAACAAGTTAAATGTTTTCTTATCACAATAAGATTTCTTTTTTCACAAAATCTGATTTGATAAACTGCTCCCAAACTAGACAAAAAGTGATGTGTTAGACAATGAATGATAACCGCTGCTTTGTTGTGACAATAGTAATCATAAATAATCGATAAAGGTGATATTTTGTGTTGTAATAATCCTAACTATAATTTGACTATGTGACATCCTTATCTTGTTACATATAAGAGCTGAGAAACTTGAGTTTGTGTTTTGGAGGCGAATGCAGCAGGTATTTTTGTATAAAGCTTGTTTGTGCAAGACAAAACACAGACAAACTATACTGAAGTTTGTGCAAAAGTATTTTAATGATGAGAGATTTAAAAATAAAGTGGCCACAGGGCGCAGAAAGTGGGTTGAGCCTGAGCGCATCTGCACAAGGCAAAGACGCAACAAAACAAGAATATGTTTTTTAAAAGAGACTGTGAGCCGACACTAAACACAGAGCAACTTTTAACAACTTTGAATGTTTTATTGTGAAACGAAAAAGACAAAGTCAGAACAGAACTCTGCTAAATTGGTTCAAACATCATTTAGAAACTTGGAAGGAAAGAACAAACAGATGTTTCTAAAAGCAGATCATAACTCCAAACATATTATAATTTTGAGACTTTGCACAAGTTTGAAGTCAGAGGTTTAGACAAAGATGTGGCTAAATGATAGAAGTGTGGCCTTTAGATATGTTCTTTTTTCTAACTTTTTAAATCTACTTGGTGTGGCTCAAATTCAGAATTGCAATTGTAATTCAAACATTACATTTAATTTATTTGTGCAAATGAAATCTTGACATGTTGCACATCAACTGAGACTTACAAGAGTCTACTTTCATTTAAACAAATAATTGTTATTCTACATTGATCTGTTCCCTTTATACAGGCGTTTGAAATTCCTTGTTTTCATTAGATTTCAGCGCTTGACGGCAAACTTTTGAGATATGTTCTTTTTCTAATGTCAGTGTTGTTTTCGTCTGTTCTACTTTTGGGAGAAAGAATATGAGCCACTGCAATGAAATAATGTCTTTAGAATAAGAAATATGAGGTTTACATGATTAAAACAATGAGTACTTTTTCAGCTTTAAACCAACAAAAGCTGTTACAGACGAGAAGGCAGCAGCTACTTTCTGAAGCAGATTATACAGATTCAGCGTCTTTCATGGATCATAGATTATATTTAACCCTCCAAACATGAAGAAATACAGTAGTTTTACTCTGACACCTTTGGATCGCTCACGGAAGAGGACGTTTTGTTTTTCTCCTCTAGACTCGCTGCATGTGCCGTTCTTCTCAGAGTCCTAGTCCAGTAAGATCGTCTTTTTTTCACTTTGAAGATCAAATATCTGCTCTAAACTTACTCAACAATGTTTTTAGTCAAACATGTTTTGCCTGTAATGTATCTGAAAAGAAAGCCGGCCTCCAGAAGCAGCTGATCACGTGAACACAGCTGACTGTGTTGCCTGATGTCAGCAAAAGAGCACGTGTATTGTCCATTCATGTGACGTTCTCTGGGTTCTTGAGCTTGCATTATCCCCCTCTGCTGGTGAATCTGTGAAACTGCATCATGGTTTTGACTGTAGACAAAGTCAGCACATCGCTGCAGAGAAAAAAGGTCTATGACGGAACTAGACGTCATTGGCAGGCTACGGTTGGCTGCGCAATGACAAATATTTTGTCATTGGTAGGTAAAGAGTTTATACTGTAAGACCTGGGCAATTGCAGCCCGGGGGCCTGATGTGGCCTTCAGGCTGTTTTTATCTGGGCCTGGGCACGTTTATGAGAATAGGTGTTTGTTTTTTGACTTACTGTAGGTGTTAAGCTTGTGTCTGTAGCAGTGTTCTTGCTATAAATGAACAAAATAATATCTTAAATAACCTAATGGTGTATTGTCCAGAAACAAAAAATCCTCATGATTCTTAGATTTTAAAGGATAGTTCGGGATTTTTGACATGAGTCTGTACGGCATCCCCATCACCAGTGTCGTGCATCCACACTGATTTACCCTCGACAGTGTCCGGTGAGCCGAGTTCCTGACCACTTTAGGTCCAGACGAAAGTAGTCCGGCAAGTTTACTGGGGTCAGAAAATAAAGACTTTTTCTTCTCAAAACAATGTGTTCAAAGAGTGATATATGTGCAGACAAAACCGTTGTCTATGAAAAAGTCAGACCTCGTAATCGCTTGGCACTATTTTCTCTCCCCTCATATCACTGCGCGCTGCTGCTAGTTGACAGCCGCGCATTACTTTTTCAGTTGTTTGGCAGTGTTTACATTCTCATGCAGGCGACACGAACAAACTTGAGAGTATAGTACGAGCTTGTGACTATCCAGGCTGTGCCAACGAATGTGCGACTGAATCTCCGCACACATTTCAACGTTTTCCTGTGCTCTGAGGAAACTTTGGCTTCTTGCTCTAGGTTTCAATGTGAACAGCAAACTGGCAAAGATAAAAAAGCTTCGTGTTTGCTGTGCGCACTTCAGCGACAACGACTATGTTTCTTCATGCCCAGGACAGAGGAAGAAACGAGTGTTGAAGAGTGATGCTGTCCCTTTACCCCAGGTAAGAATATTGATCGGAGATGTTCCACTTCGCTGTCCATCTCTCTCTCTGCCCGTTCTAACTTCACCTGGCGAATTTCAGCATCAGTATATTCGCGTTCATAAAGATATCCCCTTGGTTGTGTGCTGAAGTCAATGTCGCTGTCGTAGTCAGACATGTTGTCGGCGTAGCTAACTTTTACCGGTGGTAAACAAAGTGAAACAAACACGTGCGGCTGTCAGCAGGCGGCGGCAGCGCGCAGTGATATGAAGGGAGAGAAAATAGTGCCAAGCGATTACGAGGTCTGACTTTTTCATAGACAACGGTTTTGTCTGCACATATATCACTCTTTTGAACACATATTGTTTTGAGAAGAAAAAGACTTTATTTTTCTGACCCCAGTAAACTTGCCGGACTACTTTCGTCTGGACCTAAAGTGGTCAGGAACTTGGCTCACCGGACACTGTCGAGGGTAAGTCAGTGTGGATGCACGACACTGGTGATGGGGATGCCATACAGATTCATGTCAAAAATCCCGAACTATCCCTTTAACCTTGTCTCATGCGCTATGTTTGTGTGTGAGTGTGCACCTAAGATACTTTATTAGTTCATGTCGACAAATTTTTATGAGACAATGTAATTTCAAGGGACATTTCATGCCCCATTGGAACATAAAACAGTCTATAAAGCCTTTAAAAGACACTGGCAACATTCACTTATGTTTAAAACCAGTTTCTCATTGCTTCATCACAAACAACTGGATTTGTGTTTGTGAGGTACTGTTCTTTTCCTCTCAGCCTCAGAAACACTGTTCTGAATGTTCCGGTTTTGTGATGTTTTCTCTAAATCACCAGGGACTCATTTGAAGTATTTTAGCAGCATTAGCATCGGACAAGATCTATTTGATTATCACATCTGTGTTTATCTTGCAGTACATGGAGCTCCAACTCAATTCTTGATGTGGGAAACAAATGACAAATGACAATGTCATTACACTAAAGTTCCAGAAGATTAGATACCAAAGTACAGGGCCTCAAAAGCATGTTTAAGCACAAGAAGAATGAATCACTTTTGTCTTTTGTGGTAGAAGATCCATCATCTGCACGTTCAAGTGTGGTAGTTATTGCCTAATTCAACTTTTGTTTTTGTTTTTTTAGTCTAATTTTCAAACAAATAAAAATACTGTACATTGAAACTTTCCTTCCATGAAGCTTCGATTTATTCGTATTATTTTTTTGAATCTCTCCACTTACATCTTAAATCAGCTTTGGTTGGTACTTTGGGGATTTCCTTTGTATAAATATTGAAAAGAGGATTTGTCAAATCCTGCAAAGCTCTCTTAATTGGAAGGTATTTTCTGTCATTAACAGCTTATTGGAACAGAACTCATCAGGGAGGAATGTGTATTCTGTGAGTTTTTTGGAAATTTTCAATAAAATGTACATGTAAAGCCTATGGAAACAACAAAGTCTGCTTTACTATTTCACATATTCCACTGCGCACATGGGGCACTTCAAGATAAGTATTTTCCTCCTACTGGAGCATTGCGATCACAAAGCTTTTTTTATTTTAAATTGACTGTTGGTAATCTTTCAGAATTTTTTGTATGTAATTTAAATGTTGAATTATAAGTAAGTAAGTAAGTAAAGCTTTATTTATAGAGCACCTTTCACAGATAAAAATCACAAAGTGCTTTACAGAATTCAGAAAACATAGCACATAAAAACATAATGACAATATACATATAAATTCATACACACATACTATATATACGTATGTATATACACACATACACATATACATGTATACATTAACATACACATACGTAAACATATCCATATAAAAGCTCCAATCAGCCAAAGGCTGACTAAACAAAAGAGTCTTAAGCTGGGTTTTAAAAGAGTCCGCAGACTCTGCCATACGTAGGGCTATGGGCAGAGCATTCCATAGTTTAGGAGCTACAGCTTGAAAGGATAGATCACCTTGAGTTTTAAAAGGGTTTTAGGGACCATTAAAGTCTTGACAAGAGCGCGGCCCGTATAGGGCTAAAGTCAGGATACTGAGGAGCCTGTCCATTTAGAGCTCTATAGGTTATGACCAGGACTTTTAAATCAACACGAAATTAAAAGGAAGCCAATGTAGTGAATACAAGATTGGAGTTATGTGTGTCCTTTTATTAGAACCTGTTAAAAATCTTGCCGCAGCATTTTGTACAATTCCAAACGTTTAAGTGAGGCTTTGTTAAAAAAGTAAAAGGGAATTACAAAAGTCTAAGCGACTAGAAATAAAAGAATGAACAATTATTTCAAGATCTGATTTAGATAAAATAGACCTCAGTTTAGAAATGTTGCGGAAATGATAAAAATATTACCACATAGCTACAGTGACCTTCTTTAAATGATTGTTTGCGTCAGTCCATGTTTTGCTCCCACACGGTCTCAATGAAATTCATATACTACGACGTATTGTATCATGACAATGCTTGGTCCTTTTTTGCGAGTTTATTATACTTCATCTCATCACAATGTGAAATCGTAGCATCTTATAGAGGCTAAGAAAATAGGTGTTTTGGTTGAAGCCTTGTGTGAACATTTTCTTTAGATTTAACGGCTAAGTTTAGGTCTGAAGCTACATAAATGGTATGTACAGGTCAGGCCTTGGAGTTGGTTATGATTATGATTTTGTTAATATTTATAGATGCGTATTAACACATTTTTACATCCGCCATAGAAATGAACTCTAGAATGTGACTCTGCTAAGGCTATGTAGAATGCACTCGAATGATTATATCAGTTTTCATGTCTTGACTCTTCAAATACTGTCTATTTAAATATAAATGTCCCTCGCCGAAAAACAGTTTGGACGCCCCGGAGTTAGACGAACACAGACGTCTGACTTCCCACGTCGCAAACCAGACCCAGACGAAGCAGACAAAACCTACACGTCCCATTGCAAGTTCATATTTCCCGATCTTTTCGCTCAGTTTCGATGTAAATCTTACATTTGTTTTCCAACCGGGCCACGTCTCTTGATTCTGAAGTGCAAATTGTATCCCCAAGTCGCGGCGCTTAATCCCGGCCACCGTCAGACCTATTATACCATGTTTGCCTGCTTTATGAAAAATACGTACGCTATTGCGAGCACAAGGCAAATCCGATGAGTTCAGAGGGTTTGGATTCATTGTTTTTTCTGCTTTGTTTGCATCTCTATCAGCCCAGGGAGAATGATTCGACTGGCCCCGGCAATCTCGGCAACAGAAGCTCCATATTGCGCGAGGAAAAATAAATTGCTTTTTTTTCGCTCGGATCACGGCTCTGTGCGGATGTGAGAATGGATTCCAATAGCAACCACATTAGTTTCATATGGCCCTGATGAGGAATTGGTTGCTCAAACTTTGAAACATCTGCTTACATCAGTCGCTGCGGGATTGGTAATGCTTCAGAATGAACGCTTTGTTGAAATGACTTTGGATGTTGTGACAGAGACGGTATTGCTTCTTTTGTGAGGCTGCTGTACATTTCCAGTTAGAGGTGGAATTTGATTTTCATAAATTAAGGTGCTTTATGAATACATCTCTGGAAAACAATTGTATGTGTTAGGCCCGGTGTCTGCTATAGCTTTTTTCTTTCACTAGAAAAATAGAGATCATCCAGCTGCTTTTATTAAACCTTATTGGAGATTTAGAGGATGTGGGTTGTTTTGGTACACTGGTATTTACAAATGACCAAAGACAGAAGAAGCCAGAGCATTTTGCCGAGCTTACAATGCTTTATAAAGGCCTTTTTCATGCTAGTTTATTTTTGTTCTATTTATTTCTTGTGGAGAATTAGCTGAGCTACATTAAATAAAATCAAATGAAAAGCACTTTAGATACACACATTCAATTGTAATAGTACATTCACATACAAAACCAAATACAGAAGAAGGGACGAGTCCTGGTCCCTAATATTAGGGGGCAACAATTGTCCAACCTTAGTCACTGGAACAACAGCATCTGAAACAGTCAGAATACTGGGCCCTGTCCCAGTATTCACACTCTGCACTGCACACTTCACTGAAGAGTGCATTTTCTGTACGTGCACAAAGTGTGCAAGTGCCAAGTGTGCAGAACAGGTAAATAAGAAATGGGACAATCCACACTTCAACTTGTTCTGAATGTGATGAAGTAAAACAGCGGTCTAAAACAGATCTGTTATTTAACTGCTGTTAAAGTCACATAGCACTTCTCAGGTTAGTTTGGGGCCTTGGCTGCACTTGCCACAAATAAATAAAAAAGTGCTGTGGATGCAAAGTTTGCATTAAAATAGACAAAGTGTTTATTCTGTTGTTATTATTCTGTTTTTTTTTTTTGTTTTGTTTTTTTTTTTTATGTATATAGATAAATATTTTGAGTTGTATAATAGAAAAATAAATTTGAATGTGTTTATTTTGATTTCTATAAATTAATTGGAGTTTGTTATATTTTACATTAGTGTTAACCTGACTCACAGATGGATCTGTGTTGAACTATGATTTGAGTTCTTCCACAGTATCCATCTGGAACTTGACTCGCGTTCAGGCGTTAGTGAAATACTTAAATCTGACTGGGTGTGGGCCCTACCTTTTTTGTGCTTAGCCAATCACAGCTAACCAAATGGTGTATCCAATGTCCGCGTTGGATAGAACAAGTACGCGTCACACACACCTCACTTCTTTAAAAAAAAAAAAATTACTCTCAAAAGCAGCAGACAATAGGTACATCCACGGAAGCCACCATCTTTGTTTGGCTTGAATTCCGTGTTAGCCCGCCCTTAGAAAACTGTTTTAATGGTTTATAACTCAGGTTTATTTGTCCAGAAAATATGAAATATGTAGAGGTACTTCCACAAGTGTTACCTAGCATAAACAACACAGATGTTTTGATTTGACAAATGATAACAAATAATATCACTTGTTTGGTTAAGCTCCCTGAAAATTCAGTTGTGTGTAATGTATCTGCATTTTGGTGCTTTTTGTATGAGTTTCTAATACAAAGCTCAAAAATTTGAGTTTTGTATTAGAACACCGATTACGTTCTGTAATTTTTATAAATTTCTACATAATTTGCAACTTAACTGCTGTAAAATTATGATACATATTTACCACAAGAACTATCACACCAAACTAATTAAAAACGAGAAAAATGCAATAATCTGCACTGTAGGCTTTAAGAAATAGAGAAAGAACAATGCATTTTTGCTCAATTTTGGTTGCACCCAAAACGTTTCTCCATCCATTATTTTATCCATCTTTTATTTTTGTATCTTTTGACTGTTTCCTCTGCCTCTGATCTCAACATCTCCCTCGTGCGTGCAGCCTAATCCCTTTTCCCATTTATTACAGTACTTTTTCCATTGTCCCCTGTCTGTTTCATTCCACCCATACACTTTTCAGTCACGCCTTTATCTGCACCGCTTCCAATTGAACACCATCTTCTCTCTGCTCCCTCATACTTCCTCCGCTGTATCTGCTGCTCTCTTATCTAAACCCTTCTCGTGTGTGTGTGTGCAGGGTGGAGGCGGCGGGCTATCAGAGGGTCCTGCAGGTGGATCTGGAGGTGAACGGGTTGATGTTAGCGACCACGATGGCGGAGGGGACCCGGGAGGTGAGCTGGCAGGTGGAGTACCCGCTCATACGGACCCTGACCAACGAGGTGCTGACCCTGATCCGCATGGCACCGCAGGACCTGGGCGGGATCGTGCCTCTGGCCATGGTAAGAGATGAGTCTGTGGTTTTGTGTAAGAGGAGTGAACTGTGTTGAAATTGCAAGTTGGATGGATAGAAGACTGCTAATATGGTTTTTGAAATCTGTCAAATAGACTGATTAGGAACTGTAGTCACGGTGTTGCTGAAAATATATAAATAAAAAGTATGGCCTTGCTTGTGTGTAACATATCTGCCAGTCAAAGCCTGGTTCTGTCAGATCTGAAACGTTAAGCAAGACCGGACCTGGGGTCTCTTTTATCAGTAGGAGCTAGTTGATACTAAACTATATCAAAACAATATTTATCTTCTTTGGTATTCTCAACTGGTTTCTCAACAACACGTATAAAAAGTTAACTTGTCAACATGTTTGGGGGACTGAGTCAACTGTCACCTGTGTAGATATCATGGATCTATTGTATTATCTGGATAGGACATTGCTAGCTTGTAGCCGTTTAAATCAGCCCCAGTCTCCGCTCCATTGGTACTGCAGCGGGAAAATCCCTCTACTGGCTAGAACGTTTTTTTTTGTCCCCTAGAGCGCAATGCAAACGCAAACTAAAACAGCATCTACAACTTTAGAAACTTTCGGCTTTTGTGGCGATTCCTACCTAGTTTCACATATTAAACTTTGTTTTAGTTTCATATAAAACGACTTTTTAAGCTTAAGCTTTAGCTACTGCTGCTCACACTGTAACACCCACTCTGATTGGTCAGAACGGTCACGTGTGAGCTTTCGGCTTCATTCGGATTCATTCAGCTCTAGCTCATCCTACTCGTCGCGCAAAGAATTATGTTCCGTAGCCTGTAGCACACCTAGCAAAAGGCTAAAGCTAATGGCCAATATGGCAACGAACATCAGTGAGCAAAAGCCATTGACGCACAGTGCCCGCCATCTTTGATCACTGGGGCTTGGTAGGTATTGATGTGCCACTTATGAGCTTCCTTCTGGCATGGTCAGTTTACCCCTTGAACTGGCTCTTATTACCTGTAGGTTTCTGAAGAAGAGCGTCCCCAGTGTGGGAAACTAAAAGTTGCACTTAATTAGACCATTATCCATCCCAGTTTTATTTTGCGGTCTAAAAAAGTTGCCTTTAAGGCTCTGTGCTGGAAGGAAGCTGATTTTATTTAACAAAATAACTTAAAATAATTTTGTTTATTGATATATTTCAGAATATGATATGCATGTGGAAATTAGTTTGAAATGTCGTGTCTACGTCTATAAACCGTTCATTAAAGTCCAGGAAGTGGTCTACTTTCTACCTTATGTTAGCATTTGGCTAACTGCTATTAGAATACCAACACAGAACAACTCATGTTGGCTATAAGTGGTGACTTAATGAGTGAAATATCCATGTATGTATAATTATAAGATTTGTTTTAAAACTTGATGCATGTTCTGTTTTTTCTTATGCAACACTGATAGTGTAAGTTTAATATTCTACTGTAGATCCTTCCTTGCACAACAGAATCCTGTGGTAAGCAGCTGCCACCAGAATACTTCTGGACCTTTAAATGGACAAGTGTGTTTGCATACAGTACTACAAAGATGGACTTGTCCGATGGCTGAGTGAACAGACAGTGATGAATGACATCAGTTGATATTCTATATTTCATGGTCAATGGCTCTCATGCTCCAGTGCCTGTACTTTAGTCCAGAATAAGCAGGAGATGAACACTTGTGACTGAGTGAGCTGTCCTGCTCCGTTTGAACAGACTGTACAGACAAATGTACACCTACATGTTTCTGTTTTACTTTGTATGAAATAATCCTCAATATGTCTTTTGGCAAATCTAGACTTAGTTTGAACATGTGCTTAAAAATAAAGGGGACTCACGGCAGGTAAAGATGATTATTATTATTTTTCAAAGCTGTAATTGTACAAATGCTGATGTGAGTTTACTCAGATGTAAGAAAAAAAAAAAAAAAAAACAATCAGGAAAACGGGAGTAGCTAAACAGAGTCAAAAGTTAAAGGCTAAAGGTTTTATACATGCCCTGAAGAAGATTTTTGGTCTTTTACAATCAGAGTGCCTCAAACTTTTGCCCTTCTTGTGCCAGTTTTACATGGACTCTTTTAACTCTATATGGCTTTTGTGGCAATTTTGTAAGTAATGTTTTCTTTGTTTGATGAGCACCTGGTTGTTGTACTCTCGTCGATCTAGTAGCAGTCACTACTCTTGTTTTTGATTTACTCAAACATGTTTGAATCAATCCAAATTCAACTAAGTAAAGTGGTGATGATGAGAGAACACTGACATGGTTAAAGAGTGGGTTTTATTTAATAGGTCTCCTTCAAAACTTTGCTCATCTTTACTTTTTTATGACAATATTCACCCCATAAAAAATCTTTACAAAACAGTTGCTTGAGGACAGAGTTTCAAAGAATTTAATTGAGTTTTGACGAATCCAAACATGTGTGTATTTGATTTAAATGGCTAATTGAGTTATTCCAATTATCCTGTAAACATGTTGCAATTATGCTTCTCTTTTTTTTTTTTTTCATATGAACATTATTCTGCATGTGGCCAAGAGATAAGCCTGGTTTTAATTGTCTTTTCTGTCGGCCACATACGTTCTCGTGCCTTTGAGCAATGCATAACCTTCACCGAGGCAAACAGGAGCACAATTACCAGTTTGCAGCCTGATTCCCCGAAGACTTTCCTCCACTTTTGAACTGTTCCTTGTGTGTTTATTTGCCTGCGTCTGTCACCTCGGAGCGGTGCAATCAGACAATGAGGTTGGCGGCACTCTTCAGGTTCTTCTAAAAGTAGATCAAGACACTCCGGTGAGCAGCGGGAGGCTCGGATCTGGGTTTGCAAGTTGACATTTTAATAGGAAGTATATTCAGACGTTCAGGTGTCACAGATGAGGCTTGCTGTAAGAGAGCAAGGGGCTGATGGGAAAGAGAAGAGGCACACTGAGGCTTTCTAAAGGTTGTTTTGTATGAGCTTAGCCTGATGTATTAGCTGGTTTTGTTTAACTTTGTGGAAATTGTCGCACCGTTAGGGTTCATTTGCAACACTGTATATGGGTTAACAAGAAGGCCCTTGGTTCGACTGCCAGGCTGGCCAGGGCCTTTCTATGTGGAGTTTCCCTGTTCTTCTCGTGTCTGCGTAGGTTTCCTCTTACATTGATTTATTGATGTGTTTTATTTATGTGCCCAGCCTGCATGGCCTTAAATGACCCTGAAAGTAACTTGAAAGACAAACGATTACATACATTTCCATACAGTGTAACATTCCATCAGCACATTACACTGGGAACAGCACTTGTTGCCTTCTTCCCCATGCTTTACAAATGAAAGGTACAAAACCAAAAAACAGGTTAGTACAAAGCCAACTCATAATCTCACCCTCAGACTGCCAAAAAACATCTGTAAAATAAACTATTTCTGATATCATTCTGAAGTGAACAATAAAAAACAAAATGAACCTCATCCCTTTACCACATTCAGGCCACACAGACTACAGATTCTCTCTTCCTCCCGCCCTCTTCTACTACAGCTAAAGGCAGTGTGCCAGTCCTCAGCTGAGCACAAATGTAACTGTACATAATGGTTCCGTCTGGTACTTCTCCTTAAATGTAATATAGTATCTTAACTTAGGTTTCCTGCATATATGTCATAGTTCCATTGTTTTTTTTATACAACTAAAAATATGTCCAATGCGCCTCCCCTCTCTAGGACTACAGATGGAAATGAGCTGTAAAAGCTAGAATCTAGAATCTGTGTCACAGAATTGAAAGAAATTGATGCATTTTACCCAACAATGAGTAATACACAAATATTTATGAATTTCCTGTTTTCAATATCCCGTCTGAGACATCAAAAGCACCTGCCCAATGCAGTTTTTATCCCCGCTGAGATTAAAGATGGAGAAGCTGATTTTCACTCTGCAAACACATTTTAGGTTTTAAAGTTTGAGTAATTAACTTTCTTAGTTGTAAATTTGTTTTCCACTAAAAAGTCTATAATAATTGAAGCACTTTTTTGAAAAAACTAGACCTCTGAGTACTGCCTAAATTAAATGATAAAGAGATTTAGTTGTAATCAGGAGCCTAATGCTGCGCTCTGATTGGCTGTGCTTGGGGTCGTCACCCCAGTTTCACTTCTAAGAGCTATAATTGACCTCAATATGAATATATGTCAATAATTATCATGTGATAAATAGATTTATGAGAGGTAAATGTCAGATTTAAAACTCAAATCATGTTTGCAGTGTAAAAATCCTCTACTCCACTTTTAAATCTGACTACCTTCTCGGCTTATTTTCAGTTTAGTTGCAATTATGACTTATAAACTTTTATTTTTACAAGTGAAGTGAAACTCGAGAGGACCATTCAAGCACAGCCAATCAGAGCGCTAAAATTCTTTAGTATTCAATTTAGAAAGTCCGCAGTGGTCTCATTTTTTTCTCACAAAGTGCTGCATTTATTATAAAATACAAGGTTTACTAATTTAAAGCTGAAAAAGTTAGCTACCCCAACTTTAAATGAAAGGAACCCAATTGGAAGGAAAACCACCCAATTCAGCAACACTGGAACTAGCCTTGCTGCCTTCTGAAAAGGGCCTATTGTAACCAGATTAAAAGCTCATGAAGGTAGATTTTGTATATTATGTCCTCCTTAATAATTAGCATAAGTCTTTGCCATAGACTTTGCACGTCACACCTTATAAAGACCGGCAAAGTTTCAACTTAATTACAATTATTATACATTGTGCCATGACATTATTCCTTTCTTTTTAGCAGAAAGTTAACGGATTGGATTCATTATTATCAAATCAGAAATGACAGTTAATTAGCAGCTCTGGGATGAAAGTT
The DNA here is from genome assembly GCA_038363315.1 of Mugilogobius chulae. NCBI lineage: Eukaryota > Metazoa > Chordata > Actinopteri > Gobiiformes > Gobiidae > Mugilogobius > Mugilogobius chulae. Next base: position 17,823,207 of record CM076409.1, read on the forward strand.
AAAAGCAGTTATTAAAGCGCACATCACAAGTTTAAGTGTGTAGAAAGAGCATGTGGGGGAGACGGCGAGATGTCAAGCACCGTGCTCAATGAGAACTCTCCACTCAATCACCGGAGTTTGACACCACTACAGAGAAGTACCGACGTCTGCTGCACCTGCTGTCAGACGTGAGAACCAGGGCCGGGCAAAAGAGACACTTTAAAGGCAGGATCATGGGAGAAAAGAACAGGCGAAGTGGCTCCTGCAAACGTCCGCTTTTGGAGAGTTCAGTCGAAGCTGTAATGGCGGTAGTGTGGTTTGTTATGAGGGTATTTGCACCAAAGTAAAATTGTAGGAAAGTATTGTGAAGTGAAGTCACCTAAACTACTCCCACAAACACATTTCAAACTAAATTTCCAGTTTAAGAAGCATGAGGAGAAGGAGAAAGAAGGACTGGTTTGACAGCAGTTCTTTGTGGTAAGCAAAGTTTTCAGTGGACAAGTCGAGGCTGATGTTGCATAGATTATTAAACAGGTCTTTACAGTGAGACATGGAAGGTTTGGGTCTGTTTGACCTGAAACATGTATCTATTATATTATCTAGATATGGTATTGTTAGCTTGTAGCTTCTGTAAATCAGCTGCAGTCATCGCTCCATTGGTTCTGCAGTGAGAAAATCCCCTCTACGGGCTAGTGTAACCGGTGTAGGCCCACACGAGGTACCAGTATGGAGAAGTGTGTTGTGGTATGGGATAAACTCACCCCCTCAGGTATAAGAACCCACAAACAAACTGAGCTATGGGGAGCGTTCCCTTTAGCTCAATGAGTTTGTCAGTCGCCTGCCCCGCGGGAGACCCGGGTTCAACTCCCGCTCAGAACACAACACAACGCAGAGTGAATCACACCGGTCACACTAGAAAGCATTTTTTTCCATTGAGCAAATTGCAGAAACACCATCTACAACTTTAAGAAGGGTCAGAACTTGACAATTCTTACCCATTTTCACATCATCATCTAACTTTTTTCTGGTTCAAAAGGGTTTTAGTTTTGTAAAAACTTAAGCTACTGCTCTACGCTTTGTAACTCTTGCTCTGATGTGTCAGGCCTGATCTTTCAGCTTCGTTCAGATCCGCTCGACTCAAACCTACCTCGAGCTCGTCCCGCTTATTGCGCAATGAATTCTCGAGAAAACACAACTCTGCATGTCCAATATAAAGCTTATCTTTAAAGTGCTCTTCAACAATCTATTGTGTATTGCTACTATTCTGTGTCATATACTGTATGTCATTTTTGATGCAAACTGAGCAAATGAGCAGGTTTCAGGATCAAAGATGAGGCACTGTGCGTCAATGGCTTTTGTTCTGTGGCATTCGTTGCCTTATTGGCCGTAAGCTATCCTCTATTTGTCCCAGAATGGTGTGGCCTCATATTCAAGTACCACCCAAGCCCAGCCCGCTTAGCTTCTGAGATCTGTCAGGGTCCGACTTTGATAAGCTGGTACGTCACAAGTAAATAGATCTCACTGGACTTGTTGAGCTGGCTGAGGTCTTGTCGAGCTGGGTCTTGTCGTAGGCTTGTCGAACTGGGTCTTGTCGAACTAGCCTTGTCGAACTGATCTTGTCGACTGGGCTTGTCGAGATGGGTCTTCGACTGGTCTTGTCGAGCTGGTTTTGTCGAGCTGGGTCTTGTCGAATTGAATCTTGTCAAGCTGGGTTTTGTTGAGCTGGGTCTTTTTCAGCTGTGTCTTGTCAGCTGGATTTGTCAGCTGGGTCTTGTCGAGCTGGGTCTTGTCGAATTGATCTTGTCAGTTGGGTTTTGTTGAGCTGGGTCTTGTTGAGATGGGTCTTGTTGAGCTGGGTCTTGTCGAGCTGGGTCTTGTCGAGCTGGGTCTTGTCTTGTTGAGCTGGGTCTTGTTGAGCTGGGTCTTGTCAAGCTGGGTCTTGTCGAGCTAGGTCTTGTTGAGCTGGGTCTTGTCGAGCTGGGTCTTGTCGAGCTGGGTCTTGTCAAGCTGGGTCTTTTTGAGCTGGGTCTTGTCGAGCTGGGTCTTGTCGAGCTGGGTCTTGTCGAGCTGGGTCTTGTCGAGCTGGGTCTTGTCGAGCTGGGTCTTTTTGAGCTGGGTCTTGTCGAGCTGGGTCTTGTTCAGCTGGGTCTTGACAAGCTGAGTTTTGTCGAGCTGCGTCTTATTGGCCGTTCTCCTAGAAGCTCAGTTCATGCTCCAAACCTGGTTCATATTTCGTGGGGTTGGCCACAGCTACTCTAAGACGTGCTATGTTAGTGGGGCTGCCTCTAATCTGAGCAGGTAAGCACCAACACAAATAACAGCACATCTCTAGATTAAACATGTAGCAGCCCGTTTACATATGTGTACAGTAGAAAATACCTTTTGTATTTTAATTAAAACAGAAGAGAAGTCCACTAAAGCTCGTTTGCCTGTGTATTTATTAAACATAACTGCAAATAGATCATGTGGGTACAAAGTGTGAGCAGGCGTGAGACCAAAGACGGGCAGACATATTGGAAACGCGTCATTAGTGAGGCATTAAAGCAGGACAAACACAGAAGATCCCAGTCTAAATATGTTCTCTCATTAGAGCTGCATCAGTGTGGACTCCAGAGCTCTGCACGCTGCATCCAACTCAAATCTTTAAGACTGGATTCATTCTATAACATTTGCTTTGTGCTTGTTTTCATAGATAATTAGAAAAGTCCGTGTGATGATTTAATTGCGGTTAGTTTGCCATAACTGAGCATCTTTGTGTGGAAATCTGATGTTCTCACAGATTATGTGAAATTGAATTATTTTCTTTTACATTTTCAAGAGTCGGTCTTCCTGCTTTAGGTCAAGACACATCAGGGAGTTTCTCAATGTAGATTATATTAAACTGAGAATTGAGAAAGCTCTGAAACTCAAGTGATTGCCAATACCATTTTTTTTTTTACCACCACAGTCTTTGCTGAGGCTCAAAAGGAAAGAATGGTATATTCACTGACAGAACTTTGTGTGGTAAATACTTATTTTATTTTAAGTTAAGTTGCAAATTATGAAGAAATTGGCAAAGAAATGTTCAACATTACAGGACAACTGACAGTTTAAACAAATTTTGCAAAAGTGAAGTGTTATTAAAATATCGCCATTTGTCAAATTCTAACATCTGGCTAATTAAGTGGATTTTGGTACACATGAGGCTTTCCAGTGATACTGAAGCTTAGATCCGAGTTGATAAACTGACATAAAGAGATCTATATTTTGTAGGGCTGTACTCAATGTATCGATATGGGATATATGGTGACAAGCTTATTGGCAATACGTGTATCGTTACAGGTAGGTGTATCAGGATACGTATCGGCGTACTTAAACTCATATCATTTACACGTATGAACCTGGACTGCAGCTTAAAGGCCGAAACCATTGAGCTGAACAATGGCTTATTTGTAAGACACTTGTATCTAACAAAAAGAGTAGTTTGAAAATACAATTCCTCTGCTTTTGACACTTGATTTGTGACACATTGAGGAAATTATATCAGGATTTACGTGTATCGGGATACGTATCGTATCGGAAGGCTCTTGGCTACCCAGCCCTAATATTTTGGCTGTTCTGGACAATTTCCAAGCTATTCATTTATTTATTGATGATTCATTGATTCATTACTATAAAAATAATCTGACTTGACCACTGGAACATGCAACACTCAGAGAAAACATCACCGAGGTCTGAGATCTTGAAACTGAAAATGACTGTTGCTAAGAAATCAGAGCTAATGTAAACAAAGGCACAAATTCACTCTTTTACAAACTGTAAATGTAACAATGTGTGACATAACGATGACAAGAAGAAATCTGTCATTTGGTTGATTTGAGCAATTTCCACGCTGTTTTATTATGTGATCAGAACATTACTGTAAATGTAGTCTGACCTTCGAGGACGACTGGAACGCATGTCACGGCCCTTTTCGTCCCGGAAGACCCGATCCGTCCGGAAGTTCCCTTTTTTTCTAAATAACACGTAAATGAAGGACTATTTTTTGTTCTTTTTAAACACATAATACTATCCTCATCCACAAGCCCCATATTCATTACCCACTGCTGTTATTTGCCTTTTAGCAGTTTATCTTGTATAATACAAGAGTTTGATCTTTCCGTTTGACCTTTGAACGCATCATCACACGTGACCTTACATGCCTTGAAAAAAATATAATTTTTGTCGATTTCTTAAACAACACTTTTCGTTATTTGTTCTTAAACAGTTAAATACTTCACAAATAAAGACTGTTTATATTAAAAACAAACTTGTTATTTTCAATGTGTGCATGCTCTAATCACACTTCCGGACGGATCGGGTCTGCCGGTACGAAAGGGGCCGCGACACTGCAGCAATATTTACATTGTGGTTGTCAGGCAACAGCTGTGGAATCACCTCTACATGATTCGTATTTACTGGACAAAAGACGACCATGAACCTTGTGAGAACAAGTGAAATGCTTTGTGAATCTTGACCTGATTACGCAAAACATAACATATATTTGCCACAGCATGAGATCTCCGTTTGCTTTCTTATGTCCCACAGAAGATTACTTGTCCAACTGCTACAAATATATTCATCAATTTACTCCACTAATAGATTCCTCCAGAACAACACAAGCTCTTTCTTTTTTCTATAAGGCTTGCTCTGTGCTCAGGCTCCCATAACAATATAATCAGACCCATTAGAAGGAAACCGGCCGGGCGTTTGATTTCTTCTTGTGTTTAAGTTTTTTCACGGCCCAGCGACTGTTTGGACCCATTGTAATTATTGTGAAAATGCTGCTCCTTCCATATTGACTTTGGTCCCGTGTTTGACAGTTTGAGAAGCGGCCGGGCAACGAGAATGAATAAGAAGAGGTTTGGTGTTTACATGGAAGGAGAGAGAGAGAGGGGGAGAAAGGGGAGGGAGAGAGAGCTATAGGGATAAAGAGAAGGAAAAAAAGAGGGAGAGAGATAGAAAGAGCAAAAAGGGGGGACAGATGAGGGAGAGAGAGAATGAGAGGGAAGAGACAGAAGGGGAGAGAGGACAAATGGAGAGAGAGAAAGGGAGAAGAGGAGAGCAGAGAGAGAGAAAAGAAATGTTGAGAGAGGGTGAATGAGAGCGAGAGAATTTACAGGTGGAGAGAGAGAGATAGAAAGAGCAAAGTAAAAAGGGGGTCAGATGAGGGAGAGAAGGAAAGAGAGTGAGTGAGGAGAGAAGAGAGAGAGAGAGAGAGGGATGGGAGCAGGAGATATAGAGAATGGGAGAGGAGAGAGAAAGAGATAGATAGATGCAGAGAAAGAGGTGAGAGAACAGATTGGTGGAGAAAAAGAGAAAGGAGAGATGTATATAGAGAGAAAAAGAGAGAGTGAGAGAGAAGAGGGAGAGATTGAGGAATGTGAGAGACAAAGAAAGAGGGAGAGATAACATTAGGAAAGAGAGAAAGAAAGTAATTTAAAGAAGGCAGGGAGGGAAGGAAGGAGGGAGGAAGAAAAGAGTGACAGAGATATTGAGAAAGAGGGATGAGACAAAGAAATTAAATGAGAGAGGAAGGGAGAGGGAGGAATGAGTGGGGAGAAAAAGAAGGGGGAGAGGACAAATGGAGGGAGACAAAGAGGAGAGAGCAGAGAGAGAAGAGCGATGTATAAAGAGGGAGGGGAAGGAGGAAGAGAGAGAGAGAGATAGACAGGAGGACAGAGAGAGGAAGAGAGAGGACAGTGAGAAGGAGCTAAGATGGGAGAGGCAAGAAGAGAGAGAGGGAGAAAGGAGAGCGAGATAAGAAAGGGGAGGAAAGTGAATTAAAGAATGCAGGGATGGAGGGAGGAGGAGAGGAGAGAAAATGAGAAATATGGGAGGACAGAGTGAGAGGACGAGTTGAAAGAAGGGGAGAGCGAAAGGAAGGAGACGGAGAGAAAAAGTGAAAGGGAAGATTAAAAGGCAAGAGAGAAAAACTTTGAATTGTAGCAATCAAGGACAGAGAAAGAGAGAGAACAAGAGAGAGAGAGACAGTGAAGAGAGAGAGGAGAGAGACTTATTTGAAATGTGCAAATAGTCTGTGCAATCTTTGATAAAAGTGAGTCATTTGTGCATCAGTGACAGTGAGAAGTGTTTGTGTCTCAGTGGAGCAGACACGGGGCCGTCCTCAGTGTCCTTAACTAACAGCAGCTCGGCCTCTGATGACTCTCACACTTTAATTAGGTCATTTGGATTTAGACCAACTGAATAGCTCATGTTACAGTGATGGCATTCTCTCTCTCTCTCTCTCAACCTACAGCCTCACATGTGGAAACGGCTACATTATCCAACTGGTTTCTGGAGATGGTTTATTGCATTCACACAAAGCATTTTAAATTCTCAGTCCCCCTTGACTTGGACTCGTGGCCTTAGAGACTCGGACTTGACTTGGACTCGTGGCCTTAGAGACTCTGACTTGACTTGGACTCGTGGCCTTAGAGATTCAGACTTGACTTGGACTCATGGCCTTAGAGACTCTGACTTGACTTGAACTCGTGGCCTTAGAGATTCGAACTTGACTTGGACTCGTGGCCTTAGAGATTCGGACTTGACTTGGACTCGTGCCTTAGAGACTCGGACTTGACTTGAACTCGTGGCCTTAGAGACTGGGACTTGACTTGGACTCGTGGCCTTAGAGATTCGGACTTGACTTGGACTCGTGGCCTTAGAGACTCTGACTTGACTTGGACTCGTGGCTTAGAGACTCTGACTTGACTTAGACTCGTGGCCTTAGAGAGTCTGACTTACTTGGACTCGTGCCTTAGAGACCTGACTTGACTTGGACTTGTGGTTTGGGACTCATGAACATCACAAGTCTTCACACATAAAATATTCAGCACTTTCGGTTCGTTTCTCCTCCGCTCCGTCTCTGTCAGACAAACACGCAGCAGCAGCACATGAGCTGAAGCGCTGGGATTGGCCAATGCTCAGCTCAGAAGCTTCTCTCATTGGTTTATCTGAAGTGAACATAGTCTCCTGTGAGAGCTGAATCTGGTCACATTTTCTGATGGTTGTGTTGAGACAGACATATTTTAATAAGTGTAATCTGTTTAAATAGGAGGGAAAAAAGAAAGAGAGATAAAGAATATATTGACCAAAAAAATGTTAATAGATGTACAATAGATGTACAATAGATTTACGTATTATGCAGTTACTGGGACTTGAGACGGGACTTGGACTTGCAGCTAAAGATTTGTGAACATCTCTGGTGTACGTAACCACCCAGGTGTAGGTCTGTTTTCTTTGTCAAATCATATGTATTTTAGTTCTGTTTACGTAAGATAAGAAAATGTCTTCCCCTTGCCACATCTTCTGCTGATTCCAAACAGGAAGTACTATTAAAAGCTTAAACACAGTTATGAACAATGCTGCAAAATGTCTGACTGTAATGATTGTCCACAATGACGCTGTATCTTCTGTTGTCTGAAGTCTTTATCCGCCTGGTCAAATAAAAACAAGCTTTTTTCTCTTAAAACTCTGCCTCAGCAAACCTCACTTTCAGACTCACTGCACAGTCCCAATTATCTGCATTTTGTCCTCAGAAAACATGTCTGTGAAGCTGTGGTCTGACTGTGGACTTTACACATGTGAGTTCTGTGTTTTGCTCCTAAAGCACCGAGCTTCTTTTAAAGGAGACCTGTTATGTAACTTCTACTTTTTAACCATGTTATAGCAGTGTTCCGACACTTGGTCTGTCACTCACACTGGGCCTGTTGATGTGAGAGAAGTCGTGGGATAGACCCATAAAAACAAAAATAAAAAAGTTCAGCAGTGTGTTTGTCTTGGATAGAGCCGAAGCCACTGATGTGTCTTCTTTACTGTTTGTATAACCTGTTTGAAAGGCAGATGTGTTCTACTGCGCCGGTTCGATTGGCAAAAAGTGTATTGTGAACGTGATCCAAGCCAGTTTAGGAAGAGACAAAGTTACAACTTTGGTCGTCAATCGAGCCGAGTCCAGTTCAGTTTGTATTGTGAATGAACCCTTCAACTAACTGATATGAAATCATGTATTTTTTTCTCCAAAACATGAGACGCCAAAGTAAACAAACTGGAGGCCATGTTTAATAGACAGTAACAGTCGTGCATAATATCCATCCCTCCAAACATCTCGCCCCTCTCCACTCGGCTCGACTTCAGCGCAGATGCCACTTGCCACTCAGGATTTGGACTGAAGCTAAGCCATGGCTGTGGCTGTTGTTTTGTGTGTTTATGTCTCCCTCCCTCTCTCTCTCTCTTTCCCTCCTTCCTCTTTAAGTCTGACTGGCTTTGAGGCAGCTCAGGCCAAAGAGCGGCGCACACAGAGCTCTCGGGTACATTCTAATCAAACGGCCTCCGGGAGCAGCACAGACCCGGGCACAAAATGAACAGGCGTTATCAGGGACGGCCAATTTAGCACTGCTGACTGTGGCATTTCCGCTTTACACAGAAAGAGAGAGAGGAGAGAAAACAACAAGGGCTTAATATTTAATCTGTTAGAAGTGTGCCGAGTAAACAATAGCAAAGAGCAACAGATTGTCAGTCCAACAGGTTCAAGAAAACAGCTGTTGCATTTTCAATTTCAGTCATCAGTAATTTCTTACAATTAGAATTGTTTACTTACTTTCCATATTTTTCGGGCTATAAGTTGTTACTTCTTTTCATGAGCCAACAATACAGCACATTATAAGTTCTTATTGGTTAATGTTAGAATATTGGGTCCATAGAGTTATTATGTTTAGGATAATGGATAAGGTTTGGGAAAGGGTGTTAGTATTTATGAATATTAACAAAATCCTTGTCATAATCTTACCTACTCCAAGCTCCAGCCCTAAACTTACCCATTAAACCAAAGGAAAATGTTTCAACCAAAACTTTTATAGGCTTTTTCCGATATACAGTATATGGCGTATCATATAAATGCAAAATTGTGCTCATCATATGCTGTTTTTTTGTCTTGTCATAATAAATGTATGCTTTCTTGAGGCAGGACCCGATCCAAACCCCAACCCGCACACATAAAAACTACATAAAACTGTTGTGAGCGCGTGGTTCTAGTCTAGGTCTATGCTGTGCTACTATGATGTGTTTTGCACTGTTTGGCGACCGTGTCAAATCACCAGTATTCACCGGCAACAGCACAGAAAACTTTAGGCAGCTTGGATCATGCACCTGCATTTCTCTAGGTGAGGATTTGACTCTTTGCTCTCATAGTTAACATGATGAGTTTGGAGCATCATTTGTGTAGTTCAGATTTGTTCATGACTTGATAATGTGGCTGCTCCGTGCGAACACAACGTCACATTATTTTCTACTTGTCTCTCGCCTTTTTCTTTCTTTTTTGTAGTTAAAATTGAATCATCCTCAAAACCCATAAGTTGTTTCAGTATCTTAAACAGGGCTGTAGAACATGCTTTACGTTTGAACATGGGTTTAGACCCGACCCACACAAACCCGCCGAACTTCTTTTATTTGCTATCCGACCTGCCTGAACCTGCGGGACGCACTGGTTGACCGTGAATTACGGGTTGTCCAATGTATCACTACGTCATGCTTCAAATACACCCAAAAATGCCTTCATGCAGCTATCACAGACAAAGACATTTAAACGTCCTGTACCCGATTTTTTGTTCCTCAAATATTTAAATAAATTGAAATAATTCATTTTAAATTTCAGCATCAGCCACATGTTTTGTTCACTTACCTAATATGTTCTGAGCCTGAATCATGATGTGTTGAAGCTTTTTTTCCACAGCTGACAGAGACAGGACATTGCAGAGTATACTGTAGTTCCTTTAACCCTAGAGCACAATCGCCGGGTGAATTCATTACATGATTTTCAATATGTTGCATTCAGTGTCATGAGTCCCTGGGAGCTTCACCATTGTTTTTGACTTCTATGAAGGTGTGGGTGTTTCCCTAACCAAAGCCCACTTTTACCTACAGGCTTGCTTTCGGGTGATTTCACCTGGCAATAGTGAAAGAGGGTAATGTGCATATGGATTTCACCCAGCGATAGTGTTAGTGTTTAAAATTAAGCTATCCTGCCACATGTCAAGGGTGACAACATTCAGGCTCACCATATTTTGACCACATTTACTGTCCCTCGTCAACTCCAGCTTCATTCTGTCGCAGGATTTGTGTCTCAGACATCTGAGTAACACAGGTTTGCTTTCGGGTGATTTTGACCCGGCAATAGTGATAGAGGGTATTGTACATTTACTTATTTTTTATTTTTTTGCCAAAAGTTACATTATGTAGCTAGCTATTTTTATGAATTATGAATATATATCACAAAGTGGTGTTTTCAAAGTGAATTCTTATGGTGAAAACAATATTTTTATCAAGTGGTCATTTTTACACAATGAAAAAATACCAAGTTTTTGTTCCTCTCTCGTGTAGCTGTTTGCGTGCCCAGGAGTCTGAGCCTTCACCAGGGAAGTCTCACATGTCTCAGGAATGGGTGGACCAAACACCAAGTTACCTGTATCAGTATTTTTTTTTAGGAATTTTTTTTATCTCAAAATCCAGTGTTGTCATATTTTAATCTATTTTTTATGACAAGTACTTTTTTTGGGGTATATTATATCGGGTGAAAATTACCCGGCAAAAGTGATGGTGTAACTTTTTATAGCGATAGTGTTCTAGGGTTAACAAGATAAAAACGTTACTTAGTTCTGCTTTAAAGTGAACGTTTGTGGGACAGATGTGAGGAGCTGAGAGAAAAATGACCGAACAGCTTTTAGTTTATTAGAAGTTTGATACTCGCTCAGTCTCACACAGCGAAACTTGAGACATGTTTTTTTTTATGTGTATACCTCTGAAATTAAGCCTGCAATGTCATATATGTTTCTCAGATTGTGCTCTATGGTTTCAACCATGCCAAGCACAAATATATGTTTCTATTTTTCATCACTGTAGTAGACAGAAAACTACATAGACCTGTAAAAGAACTAACTCTGTCAATTACCTTAACCATATATTTCTTTTATTCCCAAGCTCTATATCACACATCATTCCCTTTTTCCCAGATTGGAACATTACTCCTCACGAGCACTTCCACCTCTCCGCGTTCGTGTTAAACTCGCCCAGACTCGAGAGGTGATTATTCTGCTACTTAAAAAAGCAATTTAAGCAACATGCACTCTTCACATGGCGCCTCCCACACACAGAGAGAGAAAACCGTTTCCCTGCAAATCCAGAAATCTCGTGGACTACATTATTCATCACTCACACACCTGCCTACTCGAATTAAATCGTCTGACACAAGCGGTAATTAAAAGTTCTGGAAAAGCTTCAGATGATTGGCAGCATTCTTAGTCGAGCAAAATAGCAATTTCCGTGTTCTTTTTTCCCCTTGTCGTGGTCGTAATCAGCTCTGTGACTGGCTGGATTCTGGTCCTCTCGTGGTTTCCGAGCTGTCATAAAAAGATTACGATGAGAGAGCAGCCCTTTCCCATGTGCTTTGCTAAAAAGAAAAAAGAGTAAAAAGTGCAGGTCTTTTGAGGTGATTCCCCGACTTGTTTTAGCGAACGGGGAAGTTGGATGATGAAAGGAAGTACACTGAATGGATTGCTTTGTGATTTTCATTTTCATTTCTATATATGGATCGAAATGACTCCTTATTATAGTGTTTTTTTAGGACATTGCATCTAATAGATTCTGGATAACAGGGATCTTTTAAATGCCGCAATTTTTTGTTGTTGTTGTTTTTTTTATGTTGAGTTATATAAGGGAAATTGCACAAATTATGTTGCAAGATGTATATAAAATGAATAAAGTTCAGCAATGCATAAATAGAAACCTTGATTGTAATTTAACGCTGATATGTTTACTTTGCAAAGTCAATTAAATCAATGTGAATTGTGGCTCACCGACAGAACTGATATAGATACAGTAGTTATAGTAGATAAGTATATTAGATATATGTGTACTGTATATGGATTCTGTGCATTTGACCCCGTTCTCTGAGACAATGTGGGTCAAGTGTCTGGCCCAAGGACATGGTGACTTGTCACCCCACAGTGGCAACTGCAGTTTGAGCGGTCTCCCATCCAAGTACTAACCAGGCCATGCCTTGCTTAACTTCTGAGATCTGACAGGATCTGGTTTTGACGAGCAGGTGTAACAAAAAAAGCCTGTTTGGGCTTCTCTGAGGTTCCAGCTTCGTAACTGCACCAGAATACTCACTTGGAGGCAAAAACGCTGTCCAGTGTGAATGGGACATAAAAGTTCTGTTACATTTCAGACGTCCATAGGCGTCATAAAGCACAGTGGAGCTGTATTTTGCACTTACAAGTCTACAGTGAACTTTATGTGCATGAGAACTTAAAGAACCACCATGGTCAAAAATAGGCTGCATCACAGAGCAAAGACACGAGAAGCTAACTCTGCAAGACGACAGTGATAAGTCAGAGCTGCAACTACAACACATGAAGTTCTTTGTTTCAGATACCTTTCAATAGATTGGAAAGTTCCAGACTCAACTTTGTACCAACAAAATATGTAGAGAGAGACATCAGTTTGGACTCTCCAGGAAATAGTTTAGTCTCTACATTTACTCAGTTGTTTTTCAAATGAACAACCCCGAAGCCTCATGGTTTAAATCAAATGTTGAGAAAGAAAAGTAGATTCAAAATTGCCTGTAACGTCAAAAAGGCAAACTAAACTTTCCTTGTGTTAGCTTTGCAGCATAATAATCGTGTTAATTCACCTTTTCTTTGACCTGGAAGTAACTTGTCATTAAGGTAATTGATGTAATATTCTCAACAGTGAGTGAGCATTATCAGACATTACCAGCAGCTCCAACAGAAAACCTACTCCCATGCATAATGTATGATAAGAGGACATTAGTAGTGTGACTGAATACATGAATAAAATCAATGCTCTTAACATGAAATTGCTATAGAATTAGTTTGAATAATTGTCTTTTCATACAGTCGTGTAATAGGTCAAGTTGACTCAAACACAATTATTGCATTAGCATAATTTTTCTAGCTCAAATTAGAAGGTCTTTTCTTTGCAGAGTTTGTCAAAAGAATGAGCTTTGTCAAACGGAAATTTCTTCCAGTTTTGTGTTTGGATAAGAACATGCAAAAGTCAATGTAGAGGTGATTTAAAGGAGACATGTGCAAAGGTAACTTTCATGAAGTTTAGCCTTGTTACAACAGTGTTTTCTTTCTAAAGTTGACTGAAAATTGTGTTTGAATTTAAGGAATGCGTGTTTGAGTAAGTCCATATTATCTGAGCCTGCTTCATGTTGTGGAAACTGTCTGACGTAGCACCATTGGGGTTTTGTCCACTGTTGGTGGGGATTGTTTTTGCTTTAACCGCTCACTGCTGTTTTGCCTTGCTCTGTTGTGACCCGTCTCTAAAGCCACAAGAAAAGAATTGGGTCCACACAAAAAAGTTTTAGTGTCCAAAAGGAAACAATAGTAATATCAGTATGTGCAGTTGTCAGTGTGAATGTAATTTGTGTGTAATATGATCAGTAAGAAAACGTTTGTGTCTATAGGGTGTTGGGCAGTGTGCTGTTGATATGTTTGTACATGAGAAGTGTGCTAAGTGCGTGTGGTGCAAATGAGCATAAGTAGGATAACTTCTAAGTGCAATGTGCGTGTCTAAAAGATGCAAGTGTGGTGCATACAAAGAAAACAAAAGGAGAGCGTTGTGTGGCCGGGTGAAGGACGGCAGGCAACTTCTATACAGGAGGAGAAGGACCTGGACCAATCAGGAGCTCTAGGCAGAGATGGAGAGGTGACAGGCTGCACGCCCCGACACATGCCCAAACACAAGAAGTACAGCGTACACATGTGTGTCAGAAATCTTTGCTGTTTCTCTGCTTTAAAGTAACAAAGTTAAAGTGACAATATTTGACACAAGGTCAAAAGAGGAGAAAAAGTCTGCTATCTCTGGTTTTGGCCAACACACGACTTCATCTCTATTCGTTATTAAGACATTGTACTTCCTGGTTTTAGGGAACCTTCTGTAGTTTTGTGATACCTGACCAAGTAGCTGGACTCAAATTAAATGAAGTCCAGGCACTATGTGGTGCTGCCTGGTCAGTAGTGACACACTTTGAATTGCTTAATGTATGAATGGTTTTATACAAACAAATTTGCCCTGACGAAAATATTGCAAATGTAAAAAGACATTTATTGATGTTTAATCAAGTTAAATAAAACTTGTATGATGATTATTAGTTCATAAATATGTGAGTGTCAGACAAACTTGACCAATGTTTAATACAGAAGTTTAATTTAACTGGACTTTTGTATGTTGTGTGTCCGAATGAGTAGTGCGTGAATAATGAGGACACTGAATAGTCCAGTGATAAGAGGCAGAACTATGTTGTGATTGAAGGGTGTAACACTTGCAAACGTAATACAAAAATGTACATTTTTAATGTAATAAAAGCTGTAAGCGTAATAAATCTTTGCGAGTTACAAGGGGTCGTGAGTGAAGCCTTATTGTGTTACTGTATGTCATCCATTAGTGCATTTTGGCAGCTATGTCTTCTACAAAATGAAATAAATAACAAAGAAATAAAGAAACATCTTTAAATACGAGTGTTTGGATATTCTGTACTCAAAAATATTTTATATAATGTGTCTAATCCACATATAATGGAGTATTCACCACTTTGCATGCTAACAAAATAAGTTGTTCAATACATTTGTTGCCTTTCTGGTGTCAAAGCATTGGCAGCTGAGCTCATTTATTTGTCCTGGGGCAACACAACTGTCCAGAAATGATTAAAAACCAATCACCGAGCCTTGCCAAAGAAAACCGCCTAAATCCACTTCCACAGTTGCACAATGGTTTCCTGGCACAGCTCAATTCTCTGCTTGTGTTATCGGTATTTGAAAGTTCTACAGTGATTGACAGGTGCTAAGTAAACTTTTTTTTTTTTTTTTGACTGAAAGACATTTTAAAAGTAAATATATTCACACTGGTGCTAGAATCCACTGGCCTGTGTTTCTTCTTAAATAATGACTTGGTTAAATGTGATTCCACGGAGCTGTGCAGGTAAATTGGCCATGTAATGTAAATGGCAGACAGAATTAGGTCTGATGTAAGTCAAGTCACTTTAATGTTTGCACTGAATGAGTGAGCTTGATAAATGTGAGTCAGAAAAAGCCTGGTCTAAGAGATTCATTGGACTCGAAAGTTAAACTGAAATAAAATAGGTTAATATGTTATTGCACAATACATATAAGACGTTACTGTCTAATCTGTAGCTACACTTTGAGTTTAATTTCAAAGAACTTGCAGTTTTTATATGAGAGACTGTAACTTCTAACAAAAAAATAAATGACAGTTGACATTTGAAGCAAGTCTTCTTTCTTATTTTATTTATTTATAAAGGAACAACACATATTGATGAACATTTCATGTAAATATGTAAAGGTTACAGCCAACCTGGCTAATTTCAATCTTCAGTCTCTCAGGAGGTTGATGTCAAGAACATCTAGGACAGAAAAAATAGACAGCAACATTCACACAAGGCCTCACACATTCACTGCACATAAAGATAAAAGGACAGTTCATTAGAAGTATTACAACCTCGTGGCTCAAAAAGGTGCAAAAGGAAGGGATGATACACTACAACGTATTTTAATGCCCTTTTGGGTCTTTTATTGTAAACAATAATAAAAGTATTTCTGGTGGCAGTGTAAATGTAACATGCGTGGCTGTGTGTAGTGCAGGTAAGATCAGTATAGGATAATCCTTACAAGGTGTTGGGTAAAAGTGTACTGTTATGTGTAAACATGTAGTGCATGTGGTGTGAATGGTAGTCAGTATGAAAACCTCTTGTGTGTGTGCGTGTATGTAAAGGTGCAAATGTGTATCTGTAAAAAAGTGAAACAACGGCGAGTGGCATGGCAATGGGAAGAAAAGAAAGAGAGAAGGCCTCGCTCACTTCTGCTGCTTTTATGAGCGGCGGAGAAGGCGGCAGTCAGTGCGTGTCTTCTGAAAAAAAGTCAAGTTAAGGAGGAGCAGGGGAGGAGACAAGAAGTTAATAAGAAGTTAGTCAAACAGAGTTTAAAAATATACATATAGATCATCATGTTAAACGTGATTACTTTAGAGCCTGAGAGAATGCTGGTATTAGCAGTTCTGTGGTGTGAGAAGGCTCTGTGTTCCAGGCCTGACCTGCTCGATAAGCAAAAGACAGTTGTCCACAAGCATTTTCTAAATGGCACCAAACATCGCTTTAGATGCTGCTCTTGTGTCCGATTAGAATTTCTTTTTAAACAATAATTGTGTGATGTAACAGTCTTTCAATTAAATATCTTTACCCACTCTTTTGAACAAGTAGATGGAAAAAATACATAGTCTACAATACAAGATGTCTAAATATGCATCTTTTAGCTTTTAATGGATATTTGAAGTAAAATAATCAAATCAAACCATTTTACACAGACTAAGCAAAATTGCTGCTTTCAAGTCAAAAAATACAACTTAAATGCTTCATAACTGACTGTTCTTTTGTAGTTTACCATGACAGCTGGAGATAACTGTTCTGACCAATCACACTGCTCCTAAGACTTTAGACTGAAGTTTGATAAAGTCCTCTCTACTTTCTCTGGTCTTGGATCAGTCGTGGTGTCCTTGGGTGTTTAAAGGTCCACAAGTTCTCAGTCTGTGCTCTGGTCGTCTGCCTCTTCCTCATCACTCATCCTCACGAGCTCACGTACATCGGACCCACCAGCTAATGGCCTTTTATCGATCTGTCCTTCTCTCCGCTTTCCACAGGCTGTTTTGATAAGATGAGGCCCAAGTCGTGCGTTATATAGTTTTGGGGACAGTAGATGGAATAATAGTCTGAACTTATGAGCCTTTCAAGGAGACGACTTTATCACAGTTTTATAAGGGTTTGATGCTTACTATCTTGTCTTTCATATTCGTTTTAGTTGTCTGGATATGTCTTGTAACCTGTGGGTGAATTGCAATGAAAAATATGTAGTTGTTTGGCCTTGGTCACTTTATTTTTGCAGCACAGTGATGGAAGAAGCAGTCAGTTTTACCAGCATTAGAGCAGGAAATGTTCTCATGTGTGAGGCTTTATAAAATCTTCCGAGGGCACTTGAGAAGGACTCACACATTTTCTTAATTAGTACCTTTCTGTCAACTGCCTGATGAAAGTAAAATATCAAGCTCCTGGACATGTTAAAGATAAAAGAAGCCTTTTATTTCCTCGCCTGGAAAATCCATGCAGGGGTAAATTGAACTGGAAGATGAATTTAAGATGGCGACATGTTGTGTTCACTGGCTTGTGCTCATCGGCGCATAATCTCAAGCAGTGAAATATGCAGGCATTTGTGAGCATATTTCCAAAATGCGGGCAAGTGGCTCCCACTATCGTGAAGTAGAGTTCGATTGGGCGAAAAATCCAGTCCGAGCTTGCGCACATAGTGTCCGAACCCGACCGAACCCGAGTTAGTCTTTTGTGTATGAGCCTGAAGCGAACTGTGGTATTTAATGACAGACAAACTCCTTATGATGTCCTATGTGTTTACATGTAAAAGTGTCTTCCTCTAAAAGCCCTTCTCCACCTCAGATTTCTCACCCCCCCCCCCTTCCTCTCTCTTTCTCTCTATCTCTCTCTCCCTCTTGTTCCTTCTTTTTCACCGCGCGCATAACATTGCGCGCTTTCTCTCTCTTCTTCCTCATCTTTTCCTTGGTCCGCCGAGATGAAAGACGTGCGGCTCTGCGTCTAGGCCCGAACCTGGCCAGGCCCGGCAACTACGTGAGAAATGTGGTCAGAAACATGATGTGCGGAGAAGTTCACAGCTCTGAGGCTGTGCCACTCCGGCGTATTTTCTAAATTCAAAATGACAAAATTGAAACACCAAAAGAAGTATCAAAACTGTGCACCTTCACACCTCGTGCCACTCGCTACCTGAGCCAAACAATTGATGATAATTCGCTTTCCACCTTCAACTCGATGTGACGTGAACTGAAATTGCACTGACAGCATTTGACCATTGCTGCAGCACAGTTGCAGGTTTTGCACACATAAAATGAGCGGTTTGCAGAAAAAAATTCAAAAAAGCCCAGAAATTATAGATAATTCAATTTGATCCCAAATACAGAGTTTGACAATGAAAAAAAAGTTGTTTCTGTGTTTAGTTTCTCTTCGATTTATTCTTTACTATTTTAAATGGTGATTGGGTTTTAATTTCATTCTTGCTGTAAAAATGGTTCCAAACCTCCCAAATGGTAAATCCTTTAATTAAATCTAATTATGCTTCTTTGATGGATTAAATGTTGAAAACTGACACATTTTTCAAGGCACACCTGGCAGTATGTACCCTAGTGTTTACCAGCACAGTTGATGAAGAACACTGATTAAGCTGATAAATATTATTAACATTCACCACAAGGACAAACACACCAAACTAAGTCAAAATTTGAAAAATGCAATAATTCGTTATTGGCTTTAAAAGCATTAAATTACATATTTCAGATTTTAAAGGGATGCCAACTAGCAGATATTTTCCAACAGTGAATTGTGGTGATATAAAGTGTCTTCTCCCAGACCGAACAAGCGCTGATTTAGTGTTTTGTGTCACAAGTGATGGTTGAAATACCTATAATAGTGAAGTGACTTCTGAAAAGTATGATTATCTAACCACATTAGCTCAAATCAAAACCAAATATTCAGTTTTCCACAAACAGGTTAAACTTTCAGCAGTGTAAATATCACCTGTGTAAAAAAACATCAGGTTTTGGGCAACTTTCTGTGCCTCATTAAAAAGGTGAAAGTGCTTTGACAATGTTTATCCTGTCGCTTTGCTTTGCTTTTCCAACTTTTGTTTTTTGTCTGTGAAGCAGCAACACTTAATTAGTCACTTTTTCCTCCTTTCTCAGCATTATTTATTTGTTCTTAACGAGACACTAACCTTTCTGCTGAAGGGAAAAGAACGTGATCTTGTTGTGAATGGGCTCGCCTCTTCACAGACATGATCAATAACCTGTTCTATGGTGGAAATTACTTGGGAAACTTCAGGACAGACACTTGCTGGACAGCGCAGATGTCATGTGATCAAAATGAGAACATAAAACATATATTTTCCGTGTTTATGGTTTCAGAAAATGATTGCAGAATGCCATGGGGGGGAAATAACCATGGCTCTGTCTCTCAAATATACATACATCTCTTTAAACTTAGAGGTTCGGTGAAAAAAGAAATAACTATTGCATAACTAAAAGCTTCTAAAAGTAAGAATACGGACAATTGGACACAGTAATATGATGATGCATTCTCAATTAAAAAGTTAATTAGCATTTTTGACGATTATAAAAATGGTTCTGAGACCTCGGTCATTAAAGATTGTGAAAACCAATTGATTATATATTGGAGGCCCCAAGCTGCTGCCTACTCTTGCCAATGGTGGCGTCGCCTCTGGACCTGAGCCACCAAAGCATTGTGATTGTGACAAAAACGTGATTGTAGCTTTCAAAAACTTTATTTTTTTCTTCAAGATCACTTACTTACACAGATTGGCAATATATACGGCCAAAGCATGTATACGCAAAAAGGTGTGAAATTGTCTATATATGTACGCTTCTTGTGATAATGTGTTGATCTTTCTTGTTCTGTAATGTAATTACTTCTTTCTTATATTTTACACAGCACTTTTAGAACCAGACTGTTCTAAAAGAGTGTAAGATTATTTCTTTCGATCACCGATTTAGTTTATGTTTGTCCATCAATCAACATGTTACAACCGAACTGCCCTTGATTTTCTTGTTGGCTTAAATTCACCTTCTGCTTTGAGCTGCACAAATGCTCTGTTTGTCTAATCCTATACAAGCTCACAGTGATCCACCAATATGTTCTGCAACTCATAGGGGTGTTTCATGAAGCGAGATAAAGCCAAAGCCTGGATTATTTGGCCAATCGATGAAATCTTTTCTGTTGTAATATATCTTTTTTGATCAACTACAGCACAAGTTTCACATTGATAGGTATAAATGTATTTATTTTTCTATTTTTTTGTCTTAAAGGAAGTTTTTTTTAACTAGAGCTGACTTTGCAATTCTAATCTGACAAACCTCAGAGAAACACTAAAGAAATAATGACAACAGCGTAATGGTCCAGGGATTCATTTATATCCAGAGCCGTTAAATACATTTTCCTCCCAAAGAAACACGAGTGTGGAGAAATGCAGAGACAGGTTTTTTAGATGAATAAAGATAGCCCGGAGAGCACTTTCAAAGGGTGAGGCCTCTTACTAATCTTTATTGAAATTAAGCTGTGTTGAACAGGCTTGTGCGTAATGGCAAATCCGCACAAAAGTAACACGCAGGGAGGATTAACAGATGTGCTGTTAATTGCTCTTTTTATCTACACTTCTGTAAGGCATTCACTTCTCGAGTGGATGGGCTGATAAAACTGAATAGCTACAGTTTGTCACTCGCACGGCTTTGTACTCGTAAAAAAAGCTCATTCAAAAGTTACGTCTTCATCAAATGTTACAAGAACACAGTCATTTAGACGAGCATGCAGCAAAAATGTATTTAGTGAACAAGGAGAAAGTTTTACATACTTCAAACAAAGAAATAAGAATAAAGTTATACATCAGTCTTTTTATCTTAATTTCCCTGAGGGCCACATCTTTTGCTGGGCCATGACTCGCCACAATTTGAAAACTATTTGAGGTCACATAAAAGACCCACAACACTAGGTTTGTTTCATTAAGGATAAAATAACTACTGTTTTATTAGATTTTGTGGAAAAAAAAAACAGAAAAGGCAAACCTGCTGTTCCTATACTCAATTTTAATCAGTATTTTTTCAATAAATGGACTATCTAATAATTAAGAACCATAAGTAAGATTTTGATGTCAGATTTCATAAACATGATCTGCATATGTCCACAGATACAAGGTCAACATGTCCTTATATGCTATTATTTTTCCCGAAAGTCATGTATCCAATTAGAAAGCTGAATGAGCCTCACATGACTCTCTCATTTAGGTTGCCAGTTTGGTTCCTTGGTTTGGTTCCAGGACACAGAAACAACTGTCTGCGATAGGCTCACGCACTTGTTTACACCAACCCAAGATTGTAGTTCATCTAACATACGGTTCCTTTAAAGTGCCTATGACAGGTTGAACTACCCATTTCACAAAGATGTAGTTAAGATCATTATATTTAAGGTTTTACTAAACTTTTTTTTTTAAATTTCATTCAACTTTGGCTATTATTTAGCATTAAAAGTTTACTTCCTGTTTATAAATGATGACTCACGCTAGTAGTTGCCAAATTAGACTAAACATCTTCTAATGTAACATGCTTTTTAATTGAGCACTGAAAGTATGCTAGAACCCATTTTTTGTTAAGAGAAACTAAACTCAGAATCAATCTTTTTTCACTGTTAAACTGTGTATATGGGGTCAAAAATGAATTATCTACTCTTTCCAGGCCTTTTTTGGACATTTTTGTGCAAACTCGCTCATTTTGCAGTTGTGTGTGTAAAAACCACGGCTGTACTGCCACGATGGGCAAACGCTGTCAGTGCATTTTCAGTACACGCCGACGTCACAGTGACTTGACACGCAACGAGCCGCCCAGAGGGAATGAATAAACTCCTCCCTCTGACACCGCTGCTGCATAGGAGTGTTGAAGAGCGATCACTCGCTGCGCATTGATATCAGCCGTCATTGGCTCAGCTTGTTGAGCGAGTGGTGCGGAGTGCAGCTGCTTGTACAACTATGCGCTGGTTCGAATCCTGTGTCAGTGAAGTGTTTTTCATATTCATTTTTAGAAAATACCACATAATGAGCTCATGTGCCTGTGTAGACTAAAGCAAAGGTTTAATACATATGTTTTGTAAAGTTAAAATATCTTGACGTGCAAGTAAGCAAAGACTAGTACAGCTTCCCTCAGATAGACTGTCAGTGGTCAGGACCCGGACTGCTCCGTCACATCATTTGCCAAGCTCACTGTTCATATTTTGTGCTGTCAATCAAAGTCTGTTCACACCCACTGGGTGTCTCTTAAAAGGCCTCCGAGCATCTCCCACTTTGCGAGCCTGTTTGAGGGTGCAGTTGTGGGCGGCGTCAGTCTCTGAACGTGTGTTTAGCCTCACTTTAAATGTACGTTTACAAAGCCATAAAAATCTGTTTCTTGTGAGAAACATGAAAATATCTTTGTCTCCCTACTGTGATGTCATCAGTTTAGAACTCTACTCTACTTCCTGGTATTTTCAACATATTTCACCTTTTTCTTCACAAACTTGTTTGTGGTTACCGTAAAACTACCATTTATTATTACAACAGGTAATAATCTACCAAATCAAATGAAAATTAGAAAAATGTAAAAAAAACTGTCATACGCACTTTAAGGTTATTTAGTAACGTTTGTGCAATCAAGCAACTAAAAGAAAAATCACAGTGCGCAAACTGTGATTGGTTTGCTGCTGTGCTGTGATTGGTCCCGGTAACTATGGCCGTCTCTAACCATACAACAGGGGTCACTCCAGATAGATTAATATGATTTTGTGGAAATCATAAATATTGCAAAAATCTATTGGTAGAACCAGATTAGTTTTGACAATCGCGGACTTTTTTTTTTTTTTTCTAGTCTGTTAAGATCAGTTTTATATTGTAAAGTTGATCTACATATGTCATATTGTGTTACTAAATACACACAAAAAACACATCAAACCTTATTTAACTTACAGTATTAAACTTGACCATCACTTTTTGTGTTTCTGTTATTCCATCTTTATCAAGTGTAAGCCCCGATTCAAAGTTTTCTTGTCGGACACAAGGTTGACTCTGGTGCTTGCAAACACAATAATCTCTGTCTCTTCTCTTTAGGACACAGAGATCCTGAACACGGCGGTCCTCACCGGGCGGACCGTTGCCGTGCCGGTGAAAGTGGTCACCGTGGGAACAGATGGAGCCGTGTCTGACGTTACTGAGGCGGTGGAGTGTAGATCCACAGATGAACAGGTCATCAAGGTGAGTGAGCCTGGTGTCAGAGCAGCTGCTGCGCACGCAATGGCCATTTTCACTTTTGTCTTTGTTGAGGTGTGTTCGGGTCAGCAGCTCAGTGTTTAAGAACTGTAAAAATACAGGTAGTAATAGCAATTAAAAGCCATGAGGGACCATTGCATCCAACAGATTAGTGTCAGCAAAACAACTTTCTCCAGCTAAATTAGGACAAGACTGACATCATCTTTAGCCCACAGATGCAAAGAGAACGTGTCAGCACTCACCGTCTCTCTCTAAACCTTCATATCAAGTTAGAAATCTGGGGGTAATAATGGACTCAGACTTTCACAGCACATCAAGTCAATAACATCAGCAACCTTTTACCATCTAAAGCATTGCCATAATCAAAGGTATAGTTTCAAAGTCTGACTTGGAGTGACTTGTTCCTGCATTTGTCTCCAGTAGATTAGACTTTTGTAACAGCCTGCTCAACAGCCTATCCCAACGACTGCAGTACCTCTGGAACGCTTTTGCTCTGGTACTGACTAGAACCAAGAAGTACCATCACATTAGTCTTGTGCTTAAGCCCAGAGAACAGACTTTAAAACAGCTCTGCTTGTGTTTAAGTTCTCCATAGAGGAGACCCAAAGTGTAACTCTGACATGTTAGTGCTTATGTTGATTTATACTGTAGATACAGTATTTTGTGCTTTGATATATTTTTCCTGCATTGTAAAGCACTTTGAATTACTTTGTGCACAATTTGTGCAAAAACCCTTCCCTTGTCTGTCTTATTTGATAAACAATTTAACCTTTTGGGCACCAAGGTTTTTTCCAGTAGAAACGGAAAAAACCTCCAAAAGGCTGTGGCTTAAATATACTTTAGAGCTCTACTATAAATTGGAAAAGTGTTAGGTATTATTCAATGATTATAGGTGGCACCTAGAGGGTTAACAAAATAATAATTAAAAAAATGAATTAACCTTGCTTTCATTTATGTGCTTAATCGCTTAAATACAAGTAATATTTGTAAGCAGTGTAATGAACTTTAACAGCCAGTGATCTTCCTCCAGAAGTACAGATCCCCATTATACTGTATATTATCATAGGTATTGTGAAAAAAAATAGAAAAGTAGAACCTTACTGGCTAGCTCGCCACAAAAGCATGTGGCGAACTAGCCAGTTATGAGCTAACTGAGCTCCATAATATCATTTCAGTCTAAAAAGTGTTCATCAGGCTACCCAAAGTACACAATCCATTCTTCCTTGTGATTATACTTACTGGCAACCAAAACAATTGTCAACATCTTGTGATAAAAAGTTTATTGTGACTGAAATACATTGTGATCAGAAAACTCATTATCTGATGCCAACATGTTTATTTCGTTCACACACTTTTTACATGATTAAGAGAAACCCAGACTCTGTAATTGTGAAAATGCATCACAAGATTCACATTTACTTTGCAATGGAAAGATGAGTTTTTGCTTATCTTTATTCAGCTAAGAAACTGATTGGATTTGCCTTGCCGGGCTTCACAACAAAAACACACACAAAGGGGAATAAATTAAAGAGCATCTTATTAAAAACAGGGCACAGTATTGCAAATGTAAAGTTAAGGGGGACACAGAGGACTA
This sequence comes from Mugilogobius chulae, assembly GCA_038363315.1. NCBI lineage: Eukaryota > Metazoa > Chordata > Actinopteri > Gobiiformes > Gobiidae > Mugilogobius > Mugilogobius chulae. The sequence goes on from CM076409.1 coordinate 17,847,768, forward strand.
AAATTAGAATCCGCTCGGAGAATAGATAAGCGCGCTGGCATATAAAGAGCTAATCCGGGGAAATTTCAAAAGGCAATCTCCAAAAGACAAACTCCACTAGTGTGAGCGTGTCCCTGATCTTGTGCTAACCTGACATGTTCGGCCCCATGACGCTGAGCACAGACTGAAGCAGAGATTTCAGAGCTGATTTTGAACTCTCTAGACTTGCTTTTCATTGATGTTTTATCAGGAACAATGACTTTAGGGCCACACACACACACACACACGCAGTAACACTTGGGAGGGGCAATAGGGTGGGATGAAAAAGTGTTGATATTAGGACATGATTTGGTTTTAAAAACGTGATTTTATCTTCGTCTAATGCTGCGTTGGAGCATCCTAGGCGTCCAGTTTACATGTTAAGTCAATGTAAATCTGCGTCTTGAGGCGTCAAGTGAATTTGCATCTAGCATGTCGAAATTTGCTCATCTGCTGATGCCACGTCTTGCGAAGTAGACGCTCCAACCTGTGGTGAACGCTTTGGCCGCCTCATCAGGCGTCAACACCCGAGTTGAGCTCTGCAAAAATCGGGCATTATTCTATTGTGACGTAGTGACATGCCGTTCTCCTCTCACATCAAAAGGAAAGTAGGACTGTTTACTGAAGTCTTTTTTCAACTAAACGTTGCTTGTTTTTGAGTTATTTTTTCAAAGGCTTAGTCACTTGGTGCTCTAAAAACCTGGCAACAAAGCAAAACAAACACGGGACATGATCTGGACTGACAATGCGCTCACATCAATCAATCAATTTATTTTTGTATAGCCCAAAATCACAACAACAGTCGTCTCTGAGGACTTCCCAAGATTATTAATTTTAGCAATTATGAATAATAGGAAATCAAAATAAAACAATACATATTCAATGAAACAATACACATTCAATGAAACATTTGATCAAGCAAGTCAAAGCAGATTATTAGTAGAGCAAATGAATGATTGTCCAGAGGTACCTAAGGTAAAAAGAGAAACCTCGAGGAGAACCACAGTGAAGAAGGGATCCACTCCCATGGACGGACAGGCTGTAGATGTAACTAAGACTAAAGTTATTGAGTTTATGTTTGTGGAGCCAGAGTCCATAAGCAGAGGGAAACGACTCGTCTAGCAGGACCAGGACAGGCCGATCCTGGAGAGGGAGGTGGGGCGAAGGTCCAGGCAGCGAATTTGCTTTTTACAAGATGGCAGGGGAAGAGCTGCCGATGGCGACCTCTGATTGGCTGGCTAGTGACTCTTACCTCTTCGCTGATTGGCTGTCTCGCATGTGCATGTCTTGCTAGCGGGTTGATAGAGAAAATCACTTCGAAAGGTTAGTGCTAGATAGATAGTCAGGCCTAAACTGTTATCTTAACCTTTACCCAAGCCTTTTCCTAACCTTAGCCATCACCCTAACCCTTTCCCTAAACTTAACCGTTCTCCTAAACGTAATTTTCGTCCCTCCAGACCTGACTATCTAGCAGTAACCTTTTCGAAAGTTTTGTGGTAATGTATTGAGCGTCTAGCCAGCCAATCAGAGGCCGCCATCGGCAGCTCTTCCCCTGCCATCCTGTAAAAAAAAATTTCGCGTCCAGGCATCAGTGGTCCGGCCCACGTCACTGGAACAGCAACGATCTGAAACATTGACACTCCCCGAGAGGGGAGTGAATCACATGGATCTATTAAAACTGCTCGTCTCCGCGTTTAAACCACTGGGGGTATGACATAGCAATGATGGAGTAAGAACTGTCTGGAGGAGAAGAAAGTTTTGCTATCGGGTAAGCTACATTTGATAAGGCAGCAAGCCTGTATCTCTCCCTTGCTTCTTTTCTCTCTCAACGTGATCTGCCTACTTGCAAAACAAAGCCTTTTAGAAAAAGCGTGAACGGAAAGAAGCACGTCTGGGTGTAAAAAGTGCCTTTATCCCTCAATGCCCCGATACGGTTTGAGGCATTTAGGGTGGCTGTTGGGGCATCAGCTTCGAGAATATTGTGTGTCAAAATTTGCTTCAACACGCGAAATTGGACACTCAATTTTTAGTGGACAAATCCACAGTGATGAATCTAGAAATTGAATCAATTTATTTTTATAAAGTCATAATCAAGTCTCTAAGGATTATTTTTATAAAGTCATAATCAAGTCTCTAAGGATTATTTTTATAAAGTCATAATCAAGTCTCTAAGGACTTCCCAAGATTGTTAATCAAGCAAACATCAATGGTAGAAAATAAAACCATAAGCATTAATTGGACCAGTAATACAGAAAACAAGAAAAAGTGATTGGTCCTTAGACCCTCCTTCTCTGCAAGGAAAAACTCAAAAAACCCAACAGGGAAAAAGCGAAACCTGAAGGAGAACCACAATGAAGAAGTGATCCAGTCCCATGGACGGACTGGCTGTAGATGTAACTAAGACTGACACACGTGTAATTGCAGATATAGAAATGTAATTAGAAATACACTGACCTTTGCAGTGAGACACAGGCGGTTTGTGACTATTTTGATCTGAAACTTGCTCATTTGCTTAGTTTGAAGTAAAAAATACAGAACACTAGACAATGCTATTTAAACATCAAACCTGATCTCACAAGAAAGTGTACCTATACCACAACAGAAATATGACATGCGTTGAAGCCCCAGTTCATTTCTATTGTCGCTGTAAAGATTTGTTCTTTTTTATGTATATTTGATCAAATTCTTACTCTAATCCTAACCTACCCTAAGCCTCAGCTCTAGATTGACCCAACTTGAAGTCTAAACTTACCTGTTACCCTTACGCTATGAAGTCGGGCGGTACGGTCCTATGTTGTTTCCACTCCACAAAGCGTCCCAATTCACCCCACTAGCTGGGTCCAAAGTTTTAGTCCTGCTTTTACCCTGGAGCAAACCTTTCTGCTCAGGTGAAAACCAGATGGAAAAGAGCAGATAGAAACATGAAATAAAGTTCCTCACCAAACGCCGACTTAATCCTGTGACTAACCAACGTATTTACACTGATGAAAACTTTATCTGTTGCTCCAATACACTTAACAAAGCAAAGCTAGGGCATTAGCGACTTGTTTGTCGAGGCAAAACACTGTAAAAAAAATAGTAAATCCTGTGTGTAATATGTCCAACATGATCCTGCCTCAAAGCATTGAATAACATGGGTTTAAAATGCAGCTCAGAGTCGCAGAGACTTAGCAAAAAAAGTTAAATAAATATTTAAAAAGTGTACAATAACAATAAACTGGTTTCTTGTTTACACCAGCCTAACCCTCGAGTCACAGCACCACAGACTTTGAAATATTACACAACTTACACACATATTTTTCTAAATCACTCAGATTGACACCAGGAAGAAAAAGCCTTTGTAATGTGTGAGTGACGTCAGCTGCTCATGTATCACACTCTCAGGAGTCTGGACCTGCAGTAGAAACACTCACCATCATTAACCCCTTAAGGCACCAAGGGGATGTGTGCGCGGTACCTCCCACTTTTTATCTAATTTTTAAATTTTGTTAGTTTTCTCATAAAAATAATCTATTTACTTTCTATCTCTGTATTTAGAAGAAAGAAAGTAGATGTAACCCTTTTAGTTACAGTCAAATCAAACATTCTGGCTTCGTGTTTGTTCAAATGCTCTTCGACAAACAAAAATGCTAATACATTTGTACAAATTCAATTGGGCCTTTTTTTGGGCTCTGCCTAAACTTTTTAAACTTTACCTAAACTTAAATTACCTTCAGTTTTTGAAGAGGAATTGTAAAAACCCCAAAATTTGCTCAAACTTGCGTCATTCTGGCCCCAGTGCCACCAGCTATGAAAACTGTTTATATTTACAAAATCATTTTTCAGCGAAATACATTTTCTGATTTTCTTTTGTACAGGTTTAGTTCTCCTTTATAATTAGAAGAAGACAAAACTATAGAGCCTCAGTTTCACAAAGACCCCAGCTACTTTTGTACTCCAAAGGATCAGAAACAGATTCTGTTTTTAGACCGTTTTTGTCTGGCATTTTAGTGAAAAAATGCTGGTGCCTTATATGGTTAACATAAGCAACCCAAACCACTTCAAAGTGAACCGGTCTGGGGGAATCAGGCTAATGGAAATGTGGCTATAGTCAATGCATCTGTGTCTATACCAACAATAATATTGAAATTCTACACATTCAGCTCAACAGTAACAAAGGTTGAGTTTATTCTTTATCCACTAACAAATGCAGAAATGATAATCAGCATAATTCATCCCAAAGTAATTAATCACAAGAGATTATCTGGTTAAATTGTTTCTTTATGCACAATGAAGCAAACAATTGACACAAATGAACAAACTGAACATTGATGTCTTCACCCAAAGCTCAAACCTTAACCCACGACTGTATTTATCCACACACATACCTGTTTTTACCGCCGGATCGTTTTGACGTTCATTCATGAATCCTGTCCTCCAGCGTGTCCGCGGCGCATTAGGCAAAAGGAGGACCGTTCTGAAGCTGTTGTGTTTGTTCTGGATCAGATCTGCGGGTGTGGAGTCCGTGCAGATCTCTCAGGGTTTCATTATCTGTACAAGTATCCCGCGCAGAGGCCGACCTTGGCTCGCCACCTCGTTTGTTTTCACCGGAGCAGAGCAGGAAACGCTTTATTCTCTCGCTTCGGTCTTTCTACATTTCTGAAATGAACTTAGCATAAATTTGAGACTTTTTTTATTCTCTCTCTTTCTGTTTCTCTCTTTCTGTCTCTCTTATTTTTTCTTGCTTTTTCTTTCTTTTACTTTATTTCACTCTCTCTTCCCCCTTATCATTTCCCTCTCTTTCACACCTTCTCTTTTACTCTTTCTTTCTTTCTCTCCCTCTTTTTCACTGTTTATTTCCCTTTCTTCTTCTCTTTCGCATTCTTTTCTCTCTCTTTCTCTCTCTCTCACTCTTTCTCTTTCCCTCTATCTCTCCCCTTTCTCTTACTCTCATTCTCTCTCTCTCTCTTCCTCACTCTTTATTTCCCTTCCTCCTGCTCTTTCTTTTTTCTCGCTTTCTATCTTTCTTTCTGTCTTGCTCTCTTTCTCCCCCTTATTCTCTCTCTCTTTCACTCTCTATTTTTTTACAGTTTCTCTCTCTCTCTCACACACTTTATTTCTCTTTCTTCATCTCCTTCTCTTTTTCACTCTTTATTTCCCTTCACTCCTTTATCTTTCTCTCTTTTTACTCTCTCTATTTCTTTTTGTCCCCTCTTTCTTTTTCTCTGTCTTTCACTCTCTCTCTCTTTCACATTTTACAGTCCCTCCTCACTCTCTTTTACTGTCTCTCTCTTTCTCTCCCTCTTATTTATTTTCTTTCCCTTCCTCTTTATTTTTCCTCACTCTCTCTTTCACACATACTGTATCCCTATATTATCTCTCACTCTTTCTTTCTTTCTCTCTCTCCCTTTCTCTCTGTCACTCACTCTCTCCTTCTCTCTGTCTTTGACTCTCTTCTCTTTTCTTCTCTTTCCCTCTCTTACTCTTTTTCTCTCTTTCTGTTACTCTTTCACACTTTCACACTCTCTTCTTTTAATTCTTTCTCACTCTTTCCCTTCATCCCACTTGTTCTCATTTTCTCTCTTTTACTTTATCTCTCTCTCTCACTCACTCTGCCTCTCTTTTGTTCTGCCTCTCTTTCTCTTATGCTCTCTCTTTAACTCTTTCCCTTTTATTTTCTTTCTCACTCTTTGTCTTCTGCTCTTTCCCTCTTTGTTATTTTTCCTTTTTAATCTTTTTAAAATTCTCTTTGTTCTCTCTCTCCTTTTCTCTCTTTCTTTAATTTTCATCACAAGTACCACACACAGAGGCCGGCCTTGGCCCCACGTCCACTACTTCGTTTATTTTCTCTTTATTTGACTAAAGCAGAGCAGGAAAAGAAACGTTTTATTCTCTCGTTCCTTTTTTCCGATAAACACTTTTGGCTGTTTAAATGTGTTTTACAGTTCAGATTGTGCTAAAAATGTTTCGGCTTTCATGCAACTCTTTCACTATTAAAGTTTGTAGATTCTAAGCCTCGGGGAAGTGTGTTGAACTAACATTTTAATCACTGTTAAATAGACTTTTTTCAAATGTAAATTCAAGGCGTTCTCATCTCTGAGGTGAAATTAACAACAGTTTAAGACTTTACAGTGGCAAGCTGCGGGCTGGGAATGTAACATAGAGGCTCTTTAACTCTCTCTCTGTGTCTGTCTGTCTCTCTGTCTCTCTCTCTCTCTCTCTCTCTCTCTCTCTCTCTAAACAAAACTCTGATTCACTGTGTCTTTGGTCTAATCTAATGACCGCACTGATGAAACACACAAATCACACCTTTAACTCTTTCTCTGCCAATGATTCACACAGTAACTTCCTCAGACCAACACCAAGCGTTCTCTAACCTGCATGTTATTGTTTGGTGGGGAAACCAGAGTGCCCAGAGCAAACCACCCAGACACGACGAGGAACATGTCAACTTCACACAGAACATCCAGTTCAACTGGATGAACCCACAACCTTCTTGCTGTGAGGCCAGAGAGCTATCTGCTCTGCCACTGTGCCATACATCACGTGATTTTTCTAATAGAAAAGTAAAAAAAAAAACCAATCCCCACTAGGTCTGGGGCTTGGCCTGAGTTAGGATTATGTCATATTCATCTTCATTTAAAAACACACCTTTACAGCCATAAATGACTGGGCAACAACATGTGTAACGTGTGTTCACATGACACACTCTTTACAATACAGATCATAGACCGGTTTCTGCAACATTCAGTAGAATCAATCCAAATGTAACCTGGCTGAAAACGTTTGGGAAAAGGTGTTTAATGTGTTTAATGAAATACTTTGAGTTGATTGAGTGAGCGCCTGCCTTGTTTGTGCTTAACCAATCACAGCAACGAATCGTAATGGCATATTCTGCTAAAACAGAATCAACAGCAGCAGAAACACTTACACCCACGAGAGCCGCCATGTTTGTTTAGATTCAGGCACTACTTCTTGTAGTCTTTGCTACAACCCTCCTCAACTTTGTGCTGCAATGTGATTAGACACTGGTTTGTACTCCAAACCAATCAGGCGAGTGGAAGCCCAGATGGATTCCTCTCAAATTTGTGAATTTACAAAAATCAGTTGGACAAGTTCACCAAATGCAACTTTAAGTCAAAATGTGTGACAAGAAAACACTGAAACAAGCTTGAAACCTTATTCCACAATACTTTGGATATGTCTCTATGATACATTCACTTTGGTCAGTGTCTGTGTTGAAACCTTCTGTAAAGCTTTTTATCAGGTGCCCTGCCACAGACGTGGGCTCTTTCACTCTAATGCTGGTTGGATTCTGCCTTAAGCCTCAACATGTTACGATTTATGTGTTTTACGCTCGAGAAACATGAGTGTGAGCAGCCTGTCATTGTGAATCAAAATAATCTGCTTAAAATGTGAAATACACTGACTTTTTGCACCAAAGTAACATCAATGTGTCCAACCAATTACACAAACTGACTGTATTTCCCACCAGTTCATGTGATGTCATGTCTGATGTAAAACAGACCATCACTTATGCAATCACACCTCTAATTACAGCAGCGTTTAGCACGTTCTGTTGTGACACGATCACACATGACAAACCACACGCTCTATTTCAGGACAAACACTGAATTATGTAATTCTGTTTTTAGACATCAATGCTGTGTTGTAATTTCTTATGCAAACATATAAATGTGTTCTGTGCAATTATGGCTTGTATTGCATGATTGTCTAATTGTAACTAATTGGAAGATTACTACCTGTTGTAAATATAAATGACAATTTTACATGAATCAAGAAGACATTTGGGATGGAAAGTAAAAAAAAATATGTCGCTATGTTGCTTTGTAACGCTTTAGACTCGAGACATGAATGCAGTGCTTTTCAGTGTGTCTTTATAACTTACACTGGGCTCTTGTTGCAGCCAGTCCTTACTCCAGTCCAGCATACGAAGGCTTTCTGTTTCTTGAAAAGTAATGAGAGGCTCTCACACGGCGATCTGTCCAGTCCGGCGAGCTGCACAGCTCTGCTTCGGTCACCCGGATCTTTTCGATGGAAGGAATTTTTTTCGAACTCCCGGAGCACTCCGGAGCCCTTTTTAATGACGTTGTGACACAACAAACAGGAAAGCAAGCAAGCGTCGGTGAAGAGAATCCTGTGGTTTTCAAAATAAAATCATTACATTACTTCTACTAAAACAAATGCAACAAAATGCTCGACATATACACGGCTATATAACACAGAGGAAGTAATTAAACATCCCGTGCTTATTCACTGTGGGTGAAAAATCAAACACAAAATGAAGTGACGTGAAATAAGCCCAAAACTCGGACAAGTGTTCAGTGTTTACATACACATGTGTCAGAGATCACATGAACTCCCAGGTTGAGCGAGAATCCCGTGAGCTTGTGGTCTCACGAGGCCAGCAGGGTCAGTACATATGCAGTGTGAGTGTCCACCGGAGCCAGACGGATCCGGATCTGGACTGGAGGCAGTGTGAGCCCGGTGTAATACAAGAGTCTAATCCAATCATCTGGCACATCTGTGGTGGGATGGATTGTCTCTCTAAAGAAAAAGTTCCACTAACACATTTAAACACAGAACAATGGGGCTCATACATGCAGCTTTTCTTAAAAAGTGCATAATTTTCACTCTGCAACAATGACAAAAAAAAATTCTCAGCGTGTTTTAAACAACACAAATCCTCATTAACGGACAAAATATTGAACAGGTTTCAGAGATCAAATACCTGGGGCTTGTACTCGATTCCAAACTCAATTTTGACGGTCCAATCAACACATTCAGACTGATCAGGGATTACCTGGATATTCCACACTGCTCGTAGTTTCATGCACTCTATGATTTTGTCACACTTAAGTTACTGCTGCACCTCCTGGTCCCAGGCCTCTGCCGCCTCAGCCAAACCTCTTCAAATGATTCATAATAGAACTATCAACATTTTGGACAAGAAACCAGTGAGATCACATCACTGTGTTAGTCTGAATCATTGAAATATGCTCAGTTTGAAAATGACATCCAGTTTGCACAGTTGAAGCTTGTGTACTAATGCTTGCATCAGCAGGTTCTTGGCGACTTTATAGTTCCTCTGGGTGCCAAGCAACTTTTAAACAATCTTCTTTCATTGTACAAGAAGGTAATAAATGGAACACAACACCTGTAGAATTGAATGGAGAGACAAACTTAATCCTTTTTAAACAAAACTTGAAGAGTTTTTAATTACAGGTCAAACGTGTAACCACTGACCTGTTTTGAACTGATTATGTGTATTATATTTTGTATTGTTACATTGTATTTTGACTGTTTTTATGTAAACTCAACTAGGGACGAACAGTGAGAAGTAGCCTCAGCTAAAATGTTGTAGTGTGTGACATGAGCTAATAAAACATACTTGTCACTATCAAAAACAACTAAATAACCTAAATATTGGCAAGAAAGTGTGATGAATGAGGCCCAGTGTTCGTGAGAAACGGATATTGTGTTGTGTTTTTACGTCGAGTTCAAACATAATTATTTACACTCGTGTGAAGTAGTGCGAGACAATCTGTGAGTTTGTTCATCACTTTGGCTTTTGAAAATCTGCCGCCGACTTACAGAAACGACAAGACAAACATCTTTTATAAATTAGGCCTTTAATGCCAGTCAATAACACGAGTTTACTGGAAGCTGAAGTTGAACTAAACCCAGTGATTACAAACATAATTGGGCGACAGCTTGTTAAAAAGCCCAGCACTGAGCAAAAGGGAGAGAAGAACATTTTGATTGTGCAGCTTTGAAGATAGCGACAGATGCTAGTGATGTACACGCAGTATCATTTCTCACTGTTGGACGGAAATCTGAAAATGGAAGTGGAGTTTAGCTGCAGCCAGCCAATGGGCGTTTTACTCTTGTAGCTTGTTTTCTGTTCTGGGGTTTTGCAAAAGGCAGGTCTGTCTCTCCTCGGCTCCATCTGTTAAGTTGGACTGAAGTCATTTTGAACAGCAAGCACACACACAAGCTCACGTTAAAGTTACATCTGCACAGTGAGCGAGCAGACAAAATACTGTGAGCTGCATCGAGGTCAAAGCCTGCGTTTCCTCCGGCATCGCGGCCTAAAAGTGACTAAATATATCCAGGGAAAAGAGAAGGAAATGTGGCTTTTGTGCTGGCTTAAAATATGGCTGCTTTTACAAAATGCACATAACAAAATTGAGTTTCATTTTATTCTTCAGAAGACTAAAAAGCGCTCTGTGTAACATCCTGGACGATTAAAACCATGTAAGAGGCTCCTCCAGGCTCGATGTTGTGACCATGCAAGCTCACTCCAAGTAAAAACCAAGTAAATTGTATTATCTATCATGCAGACCTGGAAACTGTGCCAGGGCCTGTTGCGCCCTAAGCCTGTTTGTATCAGACCTGCACGTTTGTGAGAACAGTTTTACTCTTTTTTTTTCATTTACTTTCAGTGTCTCTGCACTTTTTTCTTAATAAAGATCACTAAATCAACTAAATAATAGACATTCAACAAAAATGCTGCAAAAAAGTGTAAGTGTGTAAGGCGTTCATAGGAACAACTTGATAAAGGATTGACATATAGAACGCACAGCTCTGTAAATACAAAATAGATGTAGGATTACCTTCAAAGGTACACACAAGAATGCTGCATAGTTTCCCCAAGAAAGTTGGTGCTGAGAGCTGAAAGAAAACAATCTTCCTCCACAACTGTCATACAAATTCCAGATTTTGTACAAACTTTGAGATTCCTACGAATATTTATTTGTACAGGTTATTGGATCATATGTTTAGTTTCAGAAATGCTTTGGAATCTGAGCAGTTCGTGCTCGGATGACTCAAATTTAGATTCAACTTCTGAAAATAGGTCATTTTTATCATGTCTTTCTTTCTTTCTTGTGAATTTTGTTACACCGACTATTTTAATATGCATGAGATACATATACTTTACCGTGAGTCTGTGTGAATGTTTATGAACTGATGTCCTGAGAAAGCTGAATAAATATTATATTATATAATAAATATATAATAAAGCTGAAAAGTTTTACTTTTTGGTGACATATTTTATTCTTGTAAATCAAGGACTGCAGATGGAAGCTGACTATCAATCTATAAATCTGCTGTTTTTTACGAGCTTAACTGTATAAAAGGCAGTGGACCCTCCCACTTTCTCTTAATTAATTCCATCTCAATGAAGCTGATGGAAATGCGAGAAAAAATAAAATAAAAAGTTCAAACGTTCTTTACAGGAAAAGGCTTAAAGTGCACAATGTACCTGTATGTTCATTATTTTTACTATCAGCCCTCGCTCATTTAGAAAACCTTAGGGTTAATATCTTCTGAACAGCCGATGCTCTCTCAAGAGTCATCTTCTGCATTGAAGACATGGTGTCCAGGTTTTTTGCAAACATTTGTTTTACAATAAACTTTCTCATGGAGGCTGGGACAGAACCAATAGTTTTGAGGAAAAAAAAAACAGTAGCTCTACTTAGACCAGTCACTGTGGAAGAGCAGTTTTGTCTCACAGCAGGAAGGTTGCAGGTTCAACTCCCTCACAGCCCGGGCATCTCTTTGTGGAGTTTGTTTTTTTCCACCAGCCAATAAGATGCAGCCTGGTGGTGGTCGGAGGTTGAGGCACCAGGTGTTCAGGTGAACTGCTTTGGCTCCAGGACTGCAGCTGTCACTGAGGGAGGAGGGGGCTCGGCTCGGTGAAGCACTTTGGAAGACATCTGTCTGTTTAAATGTGCTATTTAAATAAATGAATAAAGGTTGCCACATGCTCTGGATGCATTCCTTGTGCAAAGTACACACCCAGTTTTAGGATGGGGTAAAGGTAGATCTCTTAGATTTTCAGAACTGGTTTAATTCTATAAGTCACCCAGGTATGCTTCAGCATATCAGGCAGGATTGATTTTCTTTCAACTCTGAAATTTTCTTTGCACCCATTAGATTGTATTTATTTATTTATTTAGGTTTTTTTTTTTTTTTTTTTTTATAGGGACAAACATGTTTTATGAGCTCATGTCACACAACATTCTCAATGTCTGTCCCTACTTGGGTTTTACATAAAAACAGTCTAAATACAATGCAACAGTTCAAAATGAAATACACATAATCAGTTCAAAACAGGTCAGTGGTTCCAAATCTGACCTGTAATTATTAAAAAGTCTTTTAAGTTTTCGTTTAAAAAGGACCCAGTTTGTCTTTTCTTTCAACTACAGATAATGTGTTCCATTGCAGCTCTAACTCAGTTTAAAAGTGTCACATATAAAAGACAAGGACAATGTGATAAAAAAAAAAAAGAAAGAATGAACATGTAAAACTGCAAGGTAATGACAAAGATCAACACAACTTTATTAAAGAGTATTAGATCAGTATTATATTTGTTTCATCAAAACTGAAGCTGTAAAAATGAGTTCAGAATGTAACATGGCTGTTGTTTTGCGCAGGTGTCTGAGCGCTGCGACTACGTGTACGTGAACGGGAAGGAGAGCCGCGGCAGTCGCAGGGTCCAGCTGAACTTCACCTACAGTTTCCTGAGCACACAGCTGCAGATGAGCGTGTGGATGCCCCGCCTGCCGCTGGTCATCGACGTGGCCGACCCGGAGCTCAGTCAGATCAAAGGCTGGAGAGTGCCCGTCTCCCTGGGCAACAGGAGGTAAGCGCACGATCAACACTTCACATCCACTCCAGGTTATTCTGTTTCAGAGGGTTTGAAAACTGAACCGTAAACGTCACACATGATGACTGAGGATGTCCAGATTGTTCGGTTAATCCAGTGTTTTTCAATGACTGTGCCGGTTAACAATAGTGTGCCTTGAGTTGCTGCCAGGTGTTCCTAGAAAAAATTGTCAGTTTTCAAAATTCAATCTTTAAAAATAGGTTAATCGGATTTACAATTTGGGAGTGTTTGGAACCACTTTAACATCAAGATGGGAAGCAAAACTAGACTCGTGCATTTAAATAATATTTTAAAGAAGTTCCTAGTAAAAACTATATAAATTTGTGTTCCAAAATACCTTGATTTTGAAAAGTGTGGTGTGACTTAAAAAGGTTGGGAAAGACTGGGTTAATCAAAGTCACGCTATGGCATCATTCATTATTTGTAATAATTTTGTAATACAAACTAAGCAAACTCCACAAACTGTCTCCAGGGACTCTTAGCTTTGACATGTCCCCTCAGAACTGTGCTGATCACAAACACCTGCTGTCAAACCAACCACTGCTGCGATTAGCTTCACTTCAAGTCAGGGTTATTCAACTTAATTTAACAAAATGTTCAGTTGTACAAAATATTCACTGTACAATATGTTTCAATAATGTTACTAACTTCCACTATAGCCTCTGTTAGATTTGTGTTGCTCTAAGCCAGCACCGAACCAGTACTACCCAAGTCATCTGTGTCATTTTACACAGAAAGTACTAATACCCATAATAAGTGTGGTACTATAATTACTTTCCACAACTGTTGAATGTCTCTAAAGTAAAAGTAAATACTGTACATACATACAAAGCTAAGACTGTTTACGACTTCTTCATGAGAGTAAACATGCAGGTGTTATCACAACAAATTTCATGTTTATTATTTACAGTTTGTGGCACAAACATTGAGTGTGTGCTGCTTTGAGCCCTGTCCACAGGGAGGCACTCTAACACTAATACCCATAATGCCTCAGCACTGGCACATCACACACATGGTCAGTTCACTGCAGCTCAGCCAAAAAACAGCAGCTCTTAATATTGATGGTGTATTTACAGAGAAACATTCACAAATATTCTGTCTTGATGAGGTTTATGTTTGTGTTTGTCAAATATGACACATGGAGACATAAGTCCACAACTTTTACCTGGCAATTATACTGTAAATATGGGTCAAAGTTAGAGTTTTGAATATACATTTTATAATTCAGTCCCACATTTTTTATTTATTTATTTTATTTATTTATTTTTTTTTTTTTTTTTATTTATTTTTTTTTTTTTTTTATTTATTTATTTATTTTATTTTATTTATTTTATTTATTTATTTATTAAGAAAATACATGCAGCTTCCTATAATCTGGGTGTATTTGTCATTTGATCCAACAATGGTGGTTGTACGTTGAAAAAGTAGGTCCCAAACATTGTATTTCCAAGCTTAGAAAACTCTCACAACAGCCTGTTTCTGTGAAATATGACACTTTAAATGTTCTGCACTTTTTCCAAGAAAACACAATTGTTTCAATAATCATGATTTAAGCAATCATGATCATTGTTTTCATCGTAACGGAGCAGCTCCATCCTGAACACAGCCACAAGAGGCATTATGAGCAGAAATACTTCACGTTTGTACATACCTCAGAGAAATAGCCTCAGATTTCATGTGGCTTCTAAAGGAAATAACAGAATGGAAGAGAAATCGGAAGTTGCTGTGAAATTTGTGACTAAATCTACATATCTGTTATTACATCAGTTGTTTCTGCTCTTTAACTCAACCAATACATACAGTATGTTCAACTGATGCAAAACAAAGACTCTCAATTGGCTGATGATTGGTTGAGCATGTTTTTTTTTTTGTTTTTTTTTTTTCTCATAACTGGACTTAAAGAGTCTGCAGTGACGCTCTCCGTAAATCTAATGGCAAGAAGTTTGGGATTTAGCTTCATCACTGGCATTTATTTAGGCCATAAGTATTAGTATGCTTAAAACAAACAAACAATTGAAATTTAACATTAGCAAATTTGTTGTGGTCCGACTGCTTTATAGACGATTAGAAGCATAAATCTCGCTCTGTGGACATCTGATTCACTTTTCATGTAACATTTACTCCTACTGACCAATCTGATCTGGAGACAAAGGTGAAAACATGTTGTGCTCCGACTAATGTGAAACTTCTGGACATGACAGAAGCTCATTCTCTCATGTCATTGGTTTAATTTTAGTTTTTGATTTTTTTAAACTGTGAATTCTCCAAAGACTGATTTGAGTCTCATTTTTTATTGTTTTGTCCTCACACAAATCTGTCTGATTCTTAAAAAAAAAAATAAAAAATTAATAAATAAATAAAATATTATCAGTCAAATCGAACAAAGTTTGTTTGTTTTTTTTTGGCCAGATTTAAATACAAATCTATATATCTGCAGCATAAGTAAGTCATAACACTTGTTTCAGTTTAGCACATTTCTAAAGCACATTAACACAGACTAATGTCTGCCAAAGTGCTTCACACAGTGAGACCCCCTCCCCACTCAGTGACAGCAGCCCTGGAGCAGCTCATTAGAGGCGATTCGCCTAAACACCTGGCGCCTCAACCTCCAACCACCACCAGGTATCCCCTAACCTGCAGGTTATTGGTTGTGGGGAAACTGGAGTGCCCGGAGGAAACCAGACACGGGGGAACATGCAAACTACACAGAAGGCCTGGGCTGTGCGGGAGTCGAGCCCACAACCTTCTTGCTGTGAGGCCAGAGTGATAGCTGAGGCTGTCAGACAAAATGGCGTCTGTTCGCCTGGCTTTCTTCTGTCTTTGAAAACTTGAAAGTGTACAACAATAATCCATAATCTGTAAAACCCTGTTAAAGTTTGCTAATTCTGGCCACAACGCTGAAATGATTGGAACTGTCCTGATGACCCGGGGTTACGTGGTGCATGCTGGGATAGCGTGACATCAGCTGCAGAACTATACACTATAAACTACTGTCTGGCTCTGGTTCAGTATAAGCACCTGAAAACTATCATAACACATCCAACTCCATTAAGATGCCTGATTTAGGTGGTGACTGTCTCCAAATGCCTTGTCACAGATCCAGCCGTGTGCAGGCCTCGCTCAGACCCATTAGCCCGCTCATTACACAGGAACACCTGGGCTGACCTGTCCCTCCTCGGTACAAGCGCGACCCGGGCCTCTGTTTTGTTCCCCTCACCGTCATGTCACCGCGGTCACAGGCTCGACGTCCCCGCTCCGACGTAGGACCGAGGACCAGAGAGAGAACAGGGGTTAGGATCGGAGCCAAAGCAGCGGACCACGGCGTGTTAACCTGTCAGCCTGTTTTTCTGCCTGAGCGGCCACGTCTCATTAAAGCTAATAGAGGCTGTCAGTGTCAGTCCCTGCAGCCAGCTGAGCGAGCGCGAGAAGAAAAGGTGAGTGCAGCTGAAAAATACATCACACAAAAGGAGAAATGACTGAGAGAGATGAAGTCTGGACTGACCACGGAACAGGAGTGACCTCGTTTGTCCGGGGGATTATCACAAGTGTTACGTTGGCTTTGCACAGTCTTGGTTGTTAGAGGTGTTACAGAATACGGAACATTAATGTTTCATGTCTGAGGTGACAAACATTTACTGTCTAACATTGGCTAAAGTACTGACGAGCACCATAAAGACTTTCTCATTCTTTACTAAATCCAAGTAGCACTCTAGTCTTATAAAATTCTTTTTAGGTCACTCAAAATGTCTTGAAATCAGATTTTCTTATTTTTTTGCCAGATGAGCCTCCAAAAACTGGACCACAATTAACTCTTTCACTGCCAGGCCTATTCTCGCTTTGACCCTCCTTTCCTGACAGGCCTTTATGCAAATTTTAAACAATATTCACAGCTCCACAAGCAACTGAAATCATGTTGTACATCAAATGAGACCTACAAGTGTCTACTTTCAATTGTTATTCTACATTAATCCATTCTCTTTTGTAAGCATTTGAAATTCTGTGTTTTCGTTAGATTTAGTTTGATGGAAAAAGATGATGTCCTTTTCCTAATGCAAACTTCATGTCAGTGTTGTTTTTGTCTGTTCTACTTTTTGGTGAAAGAATATGAGCCACTGCAAAGAAATGATGTCTTTAGGATGAAAATATGAGGTTACATGATTAAAACATGAGGAGAAGTGTCTTTTTCATCTTTAAACCAACAAAAGCTGTTACAGATGAGAAGGCAGCAGCACTTTTCTACGTTGAATGAATGAATGCATTTATTTGAGCTGGTACAATCATATAGTCAGACAAGCAAACAGACATTTACATCCAAGTTTGCCTAAAGCTCAAAAGGAGCAAGCAGAAGTACAAGTACTTATGATAGCTTGACCCCAGAGTTGTATATAAGACAATATAGCTGTTGACTCCTGACAAATACAGTGATTTAATATATAAGCAATCAATAGTTGTCATAGCAGTTTACCAGTGCACGTAATGATTTATTTGGTCGTCTTGCTTTGTGGTCTTTGTGCTATAATTAAACACCTAGAACTAGAGTATATTTATGCAATTGTGTGTAGATCTGCATTCATACACGTGTTTGTCAGCATGTGTATGATCACAGTGTCTTTTGTTTTGCTTAGGTGAAGATTTTGTTAATGCATATGCTCACACACACACCAGGTGTGCGGAAGCATATGCACGCACTTGTATTTGTGAAGTGTTATCTGTGTGTCTGTCATTGTGCATGCATGTGCCCACGCACACACAAGTGCGCATGCACATGCATGTATATACTTTCTGATGCAGATTCTATAGATTCAGTCTTTTTCACAGAGCAGCGGTTATATTTATTCCTCCAAAAACAGCTAGGTGTCGAAAGTCTTTTTCATAACCATGCGCAATACGGAAAGTTTCGCCCATCCTCTATATCACATACTACAGAAACCTTTTTTGTGTTAGATCCATTCACTTTTAAATGACTTACAAAAGCTTCAAAGTGGTCATCTGGACTGCATTTTTGAACTGCTAAATGATCTTTGAAGCTTTTCTAATATGTATCACTTCTGGAAAAAATTACACTGACCTTTTGTATTACAGCAAAAAGACCTCAATTTTTATTTTATTATATTTTTTTGTTTGCCTTTCAACTAATTGAAATAGTATTGAATTGTAGAATATTGTGATGTCAAATATACACAGCCTTTCCTTGACAAATGAATAAATAGGCCTATGTTTACTATTAAGACATTGTGATGCATAGACCTACAAAGACCAAAGCTGTATTTTTAGCTCTTCGATTGCGTGCAGAGGTGAGAAAATGCGTCCTAATCGAGACAGCAATAAACAGCAGCTAATAAACTCATATAAAGTACTTCTCCATGCTGCACCTTCTGACCTGGGAACAGTCATCCGATTTTAAATGACTGAAAACTTCTGTGCGGCGGCTTTTAACAGTAAAACGACAGACATCCCGAGAAATGTTGCCCTTTGAAATAAATCAAAAGCAGGAGAAGCAGTTTGTCTGTAAACTCTTTAATGTGTTTTTAAAATGTGACTTTCAGGAGGTCAGACCGGAGCCGCGCTGAATCACATAAACAGACACTTTTTGACCATTAGAGTCATTAAAGGGGATTAAAGTCACATCACAGGGCAGGATAATAAGGTGATTTTCTGTGCTCAGACAAAAACATTCATGTTATTTCTGGATACTTAATTGTGCTGTTTGGCAAGCTGTATTATCCATATGTTTGGTTAGTTTGGAGAGACAGGCAGACAGGCAGACAGAACAGACAGACAGACAGGCAGGCCAGGACCAGGCAGGCAGACCAGGACTCACACTTTATTAGAGGAAAATTGATTCTCTGTGCTGAGAACGTAATTTTTAATAGTTATGTTAAAATGGTTTATTATTGCGTGGGTAGACTATTACAGTTTGCTGAGTGGACATAATATGTACTGTAGCTTTTTTAAAAGAAATAATACAGAAAAGTGGCCTTCTACGTGAATATAAGCCCAAACACACGTTCATCTGTAAATCAAATGTTGTCACAAATATAACGCTGAATGTACACAGACTCGAGGCGGGTTCGGTCCGGACCGTGCAGGTTTGCTGCCTGTTACACCAGATGCTGTCAGCTGCAGTGCGGTTTCGTCCAAAGCCACGCGGATTCACGTAGATTCCAGCGAGAACGCTCGCATAATGAATTGAAAGCCGCACCAGTCCGCTGCGGTCTCCGGGAAAAATAGACTTTATACGGATTCTTTCAGGTTCGTGTACATGGGCGCATTGGTTTTAAGAACTTTGAAGTTTCTAGCTTCACCTGGAACACTGTCAAACGTATTTAAAGCTTTAATTCAGACAAACGGACAAATAGAAAGACACTCGATCACTTTATTAGAGGGAAATAATTTTCTATGCTGGAGAACATCTCCATGATGTTGTGCTTGCCTTGTCAGGGCTTTAGCTGGAAAACACGGAGTGGAAAGACACGTCACCAGGTCCAGGTCCAGGTGGAGACACATCATAGTCAGGTCCAGGTGGAGACACATCATAGTCAGGTCCAGGTGGAGACACACATAGTCAGGTCCAGGTGGAGACATGTCACAGTCAGGTCCAGGTGGAGACATCACAGTCAGGTCCAGGTGGAGACACACCATAGTCACGGTCCAGGTGGAGACACATCACAGTCAGGTCCAGGTGGAGACACACATAGTCCGGTCCAGGTGGAGACACGTCAGTCAGGTCCAGGTGGAGACATCACAGTCAGGTCCAGGTGGCGCAGATGAACTTCCAAATGTAAGACCTACACTGCAACTTTGACAAATAATAAAACACTGTTCTTCTTTTTCGTTTTTAGATGTATATTTTAAGTCTCTTATTAGCATTACACCTTTTCGGTTTCTTTAGACTTTATTGGGACAGCAGTTTTCACTTTGATAATTAATCCAACTGAATATTTTGCTAATATGTTGGTGATGATGTACAACAGATAGCAAACTCAAATCATTAAAGAACTAATATGATGCCTTTTTTGTGCCTTCTTCTCTGTTGGTGTTAAATGCGCCAGAACCAATAAAAATGCAGAGTAAAGCACACATTACAGTCAATTGTTTCCTGTGTGGGGAATTGAGTTAGAGCTCCAATGACAGGCTGAAAGGAAATGGCACAGAAGAAAAAGTCAAATCAATATTTCTAATATGCTAATGCTAGCCAAACTGGCTCCACCAAGTGTCTCCATTCAGTCTCTTTCCCCTCCAGCTACTAGGTCAGGTAACTGTAGACTGAGATGAAGCTGTGTGCTGGTCAGGACCAACCAGAGTTCAGATAATAAACTGTATATTTTCCTTTAGGTTCAGTCATACATTAACTTAGAATTTGATATGTTTATAGCACAGAAATGGCAACAGTCACTGACAGACATATTAAGTTCTCTACCTTGTGGTCTACACTGACGTGTTGGCTAAGGCTAAAATGAGTGCCTACCGTGGAGCAAACGAAGCCCAATAGTGCAATGCTATAGAGTTTCCACAATCTGAAATTGACTGATGGATCAGGCTATGCTAATGCTGCAGAAAAGCTCCAAACCAGTTTGAAAGATTTATAGACTTGCAGAGATCTCTGAGGACCTTCACCCCTGATGTACTCTGAGTGTGAGTTCAGTGTGGGTCATGACCTGCTAGGAATTGCTAATGCACCATGTACACCGATCTCAGAGCAGTGCATCGGGGACTTGGACGGGTCTGAGGAATCAGTATTTTACCCCTAGACCTCAGCAGTCGGATGCTGCATTCATGTCATAATAAGAGCATTCTCGTGAGAATCTGATCAGCTTTAGGCCAATAAGGGATGTAGTTGGTGTAATAGGCACATGGCAAAAAAAAGTCATGGTTTTCAAACCAAGCCCGCCTCGCAGTCAGTGTACGGGAGGCCTTTGGTACATTCAGAACAGTGTTTTCTGAAACTCTGAAAGGAATGAAAGATATGTCAGAGATAAAACTGCAGCCATGTTAGAACAGGCTTAAAAACTCAATAAGTTAAAAAGTTATGTTCTTGATCTGATCATTTCAGTCCTCATCTCTAAACTGCAGTTATATGCGTGGATGTAATGCAGTTCTAAAGTTATTTTTACATCTTGTGAAAGCATTTATGTGGAAACTTCTGCTCGATCGAACTTTTTCCAAAGCAACACACGAACGCAACAAACTATTGTGTAAAGGTTAATGTACATTAATTTGTGCTTTATGCACCAACGTACTCCACGCTGGCTTTCCTTTTGCTCTGTCTCCTGTCTGACTGTGTCTTCTTCTCCTCTGTGTGCGTGTCTCCAGGTACGAGCGTGTGACAGATGACCAGGAGGAGGCGGGTACAGAGCGGGCAGCAGAGGGAGGATGTGTGCCCCAGTACCAGAGCACCAGTGTCCGGGTTCTCACACACTTTGTCGCAGAGGCAACGGCAGCAGACAGCGCAGGGACAGACGAGGACGGCCCGGGACAGCCACATTTCCTGCTCGGTTCGATTGGCAGGTGGAAGTCACGCAGCTGGTCAAAGACTTCCTGAGAGTGGACAGCCCAGTGTGGCCCAGCTGACCGACGGACAGATCCTGATCGGGATGAACCCTGGGACCGCCAAAGTCAAGGTAAGATGTTCAGAAACGTACTGAATGTGTGCTTTGTTTTATACATATTCCCTTCTTAGGCTGTTAAAATGATCTAATTTGTCCACATTTGTGTTAAAAGAGTACCTGTGTCTGCTTCGTCGCCATATTTGTTTTGCCATGTAAGTACATCTGGTACTCGCTGCTGTCGTGACATCTGTAAATCCTGCCTCCCTCTTGTAGAGAAGCTTTGATTAGTATGAACATTTGATACTTGGTTTAACCATTGGCCTTTTAAGAAAGTTGCTCGCTGGGGATGAAAAATCATTCAAAAACTTAAAAATTTTCCGAAGTAGGGAGCGATTGAACCGGAAGGCCGGAATCGATTTGTTTTGCTCATGCAGTCACTGTCTTAACTTGTGCCAGACCTGACTGAATGTGCTTTACTATGTTGTGTTAACAACTGATGTGGACCTCTAAATTACATATAAAAATACATTTTCTCAGTGGCTTTGTTTTAAATGTCATTTATGGTTTATTTGTTTCTTAAGGTAAAAAATTGTATATGTTAATATAGATAAACTAACAAAATCGAACAAAACAAAATTGTGGTTGCAAAATCTAAAACCGAATCGAATTGTTATCGTAGATTTGTAAAACACAAATACCGTGAGAATTCATCTTGCTGTCCAAGGTTAGGGATGTCTACCAGAGCTGCTGTCTGTTAAATGGACTGCTTTTCTGCTAAAATGATCAAATGCTCCAATTATATTTTTGTTCAGTAGAGTGTAGATCCTTATACCAGGGCTATTCAACTTTATTTTCCCAAGAGCCAGATTTTCAGTGAGCCTTGGCTTCTGGGTTGAAGGTGTTAGCCTTTTGAAGCACTGTAAAGAAGCATCCACTGCATTTGATTTTTATGGAAAAAAATAAGTACAAAAGACTTTATCAACATGTGTGTATATATTGCAATTTGAACCAAACTAAATGTGGTTAAGACTAGACACTAGCCGAGTCTGAAGTATTCACCCAGACTCAAGCCAGGTTTAAAACAGGATCAAGAAAACAAAGACTAAGCCAGGCACACATCAAGTCTAATGTAGGGCTAACTTTGACCCTCGGATTTTATGTTGAGTTGTCTATAAATCAGACTTCAAGCAATAAACCACTAAAACAGCCTCGTCTTTCTACTACATTGCAATTTATCTAACACCTGATTGATTTCCAACACACAAAACCACCAGTGAGCCTTTTTTTTGTGTGTTCATGAACTGAAAAAGCATCCCAGAGCTTTAGAACCGCCACAGGTTTTCAACCAATGAGAAAGGCGAGCGTTACAAAGGCAGATATCGATCGCAGTCAGGCACAAACGGTTAGCTGATCGTGCACCGGCGGAGCTACATGCCTACATGACAGGTCGTCCAATAAAGCCCTCTGCTTCTGACACACGAGGGGAATCTGTTTATCCGAGTGATGTGAATCTGCAGACCGGAGTCAGCATTCTGAAGCACTAAACACACACTCTTCTCTCTGAACTTAAACAAATCAGTGTTTTTGTTTGAGAAAATGTGATAAATGAAGATGTGCCAGAGTGGTTAGAGCTTTGTCTTCCCAATAAGGAGATTGTGGGTTTTGGACCAAAGCAACATCTTTTGTTCACTCTGGACTCTGGGTGGACACTGCATGTTCTCCTCGTATTCATGTGGGTTCTCTGCGGGCACTCGGGCTCACTCTAAAAACATGCATGTGTAGGTCAAGTGGCAACACTGTAAAAGTACTTTGAGCCTTTTGCACACTAAGGCTGACGCTGCGTTCAAACTGGACAGTGTTGAAGCATCCAAGGTGTCCAGTTTACATGTTTGGTCAATTTTAACCTGCGTCTTGAGACGTCCAGCAAATTTGCGATGTGAATTTGCATCTAGCACGTCGAAATTTGCTTGTCTGGCATCTGCTGACTCCACGTCTTGCAGAATAAATGCTCCAACCTGCAGCAGACGCTTTGACCGCCTCATCAGGTGTCAAGCACTGCTAAAATTTCAAGCGTCGAACACCCGCGTCTAGTCCACCAATCAGACACTACTAAATGAAAGGTTGCATGTTTAAAGGCTTCTTTCAAAGGCTTGGTCACTTTTGCTTTGAAATTCTAATGACAAGCAAAACAAACAATATGGGACAGTTTAAGATCTTTCGCGATATAAAGACGTGTCAAAAATGGTGCAGGAACATTCACAACAATTACCACAGTCACTTTTTGTGGCAGGATGAACAGAAACGACACAGACTTGGGGAGCGTAGCAGCGAGCTGAGAATAGTGCGTTCGTCACGTGACTCTTTAATTTGCGCGGTTAACATGTGAATGGGAAGGCGCTGTTACATTGACTTATTATGGTCGTGAAATGAAAACATTTCTACGGCTTTATGTTTGCTATTTTTATAGGCGCTTAGTAAATCATTTAAGGAGAAATCTTACTTTGGCCTTACTTGTAGAGGGTCACATCAAGGTTATAATCGGGTCAAAACTCCTGTAGCGTGCAGAAGGCTTAAGACATAAAAAGTTTGACGTCACCAAGACAGTTCAGCAGAGAAGTCAGAGGGCCTTAACTATTCACTTAACTAGTCATCAGAAGTGTTGTACCTGTGAATGCAGCCTCCAGATCTGCAGGTTTCTCCAGCCTCACACTCGAGGGCTTCTCCATCCACACCCTCCCGCCGCTTCCACCGCCAACACACGTAAATTTGGCATTTACAAGACAGAGCAACACGCTGTTAAAGTAATGGTCCGGAATCATAATGGTGCTTTATAGGCAGGGAGATGTGTTTGGTCCAGTGCTGAGAGCCATTCTGTGTTTATAGAGCGCTGTTAGCAGTGTCACCGGTCACATCAAGGCAGATGCATCAAACCCTGACACCGCTGCATCGGAGGAGGGATAAATGAAGCCAAAAGTGACAGGGCTTTAACTAAAGACAGGAGCGTCTGAAGAGAGTTCAAATGGATTTTTCTTCAGACGGGAACATAAAAGTCAGAATGTGAAATGTACGCTGGAATGAATGAGTCCAGTGCTCGACATGTCGTCCTGTTAAAAAGATCAGGCTGGTTTTCAGTGTTCAGGGCAGTTCTGACCACTTGTACAGCAGAAATACAAGAGGAGACATTCAAGAGGAGTAAAGACTTGCCATTCAGTTGCAATCATACTGTTTTCGGATTGAAGTTTTCTATCCACAAAAACAGACAAAACAGCACCTACTGTATGTTTCAACTGTTGTAGAGGAAAACATTTAGATCCAATTTTAGACACATGGGTTAGATGGTGAGTCAGATTTTCCTGGACTTTGAACCGTCATGCCCTGAATATTGTGGATTATAAGCCGCTACTTTTTTCATAAACTTTGGAGCTTATAAGGCAATGCAGGCAAAATTATAGATTCTCATAGACTTACTATAGATACAAACAGAGTGCGGCCTATATAAGTACTTTTATCATTTTTCTTACCTAATCTAGTGGTGAGGCTTATATTCAGGTGCGCTCAATAGGGCAGAAATTAAGAAAATTTCTCACATTTTTTATCAGTAATTAGACTTATTAACTGTAAAGTTCCACTGTGTGCACTGTGTTGCCAAAAAATAAACTGAATAAAACCATGTTTTTGTCACTTAGATAATAAAAATGTGCATTTTTCCTTTTTTTTTTCATATTATGACACAAAATGTACTTATCCCTATTCAGTCCAATGTATGTTTTAGTTTTTTTAGTATTGCAACAGCTGAGAATGCATATATCATGCTTGGATGAGTTATAATGTTGTTGTACTCATAGCTCTCTTCAAAATTATACGTGAATCTCAGTGGAAACCTCTGACAAAATTACAATTAAATAAATAATAATAATAAAAAAAAAAAATTATCAATATCCATATTAAATAGTAAGCAAGCTTTCTTTGCTTAGCAGTTTCATCACATTGATTATTTTCTGGGTTTCTGGAATTCATGGCAGTAATATTCCAGGTTAGGAGCAAGAGGCAACTTTTCCTCTGGATTTTGCCATGACCATCAATAATTTAATAAGTGGTGATTTCTGAGGTGACTTAACCCAATAAACTTTTGTGATACAAAAAAGAAACTGCATTTAAACAATGTTCATGCACCCGAATCTGATTGTAATAACATGGGCCTGTGGAATGTTGTGATGTCATCTTAAACCCAGAAATTGGTTAAATATTACAGATCTTATTTTCTGATCAATTCAGGCAAATAGAAACTTCCAAAACTAAGTAGTAATCAAGTAATCTTTATTTATAAAGCATATTGCACAGATTAATAGAGACAAATGGGGTGGCTGAAACACACACAAGAAATTTAGGTTTGAAATCCTATATTATTGTAACACTGGCAGCAACAGGTCATTTTGGAAAAGAAGCACAGATACAGCACACATATAAAGACACAGGACATGCCGAAGAAGTAATCCAGTAATCTAGCAGTAAATTTCATTCATATTTCTAATCTGCAGCTTTGCTCACACAATGCTCAAAATGGCAACAAGCTCTATGATAAAGAGATAAGTCAAGGTTTGAGAAAATATTAAGTTTTCTGTAAATTTCAATTGATCATAGCCAACGTGAATTGGACCTAAGGCGAATATTTAAAGCCAATATTCAACTGTTGTGTGGCACAGTTACACTAAAGAAGTATAATCATGCGTGAAAGATAAACAGTTAAGTAAACACTTCTAAAAGGAGAGTCAAGAGGCTTCTCTCCAAATGAATGGACAATCGAAATGTTAATTACTCTAATTGAATAGTTTTAATGATTGANTCACATCACAGGGCAGGATAATAAGGTGATTTTCTGTGCTCAGACAAAAACATTCATGTTATTTCTGGATACGTAATTGTGCTGTTTGGCAAGCTGTATTATCCATATGTTTGGTTAGTTTGAGAGACAGGCAGACAGGCAGACAGACAGACAGACAGACAGGCAGGCAGACAGGCAGGCAGACAGACTCACACTTTATTAGAGGAAAATTGATTCTCTGTGCTGGAGAACGTAATTTTTAATAGTTATAGTTAAAATGGTTTATTATTGCGTGGGTAGACTATTACAAGTTTGCTGAGTGGACATAATATGTACTGTAGCTTTTTTAAAAGAAATAATACAGAAAAGTGGCCTTCTACGTGAATATAAGCCCAAACACACGTTCATCTGTAAATCAAATGTTGTCACAAATATAACGCTGAATGTACACAGACTGCGAGGCGGGTTCGGTCCAGGACCTGTGCAGGTTTGCCTGTTACACCAGATGCTGTCAGCTGCAGTACGGTTTCGTCCAAAGCCACGCGGATTCACGTAGATTCCAGCGAGAACGCTCGCATAATGAATTGAAAGCCGCACCAGTCCGCTGCGGTCTCCGGGAAAAATAGACTTTATACGGATTCTTTCAGGTTCGTGTACATGGGCGCATTTGTTTTAAGAACTTTGAAGTTTCTAGCTTCACCTGGAACACTGTCAAACGTATTTAAAGCTTTAATCAGACAAACGGACAAATAGAAAGACACTCGATCACTTTATTAGAGGGAAATTCCTTTCTGTGCTGGAGAACATCTCTATGATGTTGTGCTTGCCTTGGTCAGGGCCTTAGCTGGAAACACATCACAGTCAGATCCAGGTGGAAACACGACACAGTCAGGTCCAGGTGGAGACTCATCTTAGTCAGGTCCAGGTGGAGACTCGTCACAGTCTGGTCCAGGTGGAGACATGTCACAGTCAGGTCCAGGTGGAAACACGACACAGTCAGGTCCAGGTGGAGACATGTCACAGTCAGGTCCAGGTGAGACATGTCACAGTCAGTCCAGGTGAGACATGTCACAGTCACAGTCAGGTCCAGGTGGAAACACGACACAGTCAGGTCCAGGTGGAGACTCATCTTAGTCAGGTCCAGGTGGAGACATGTCACAGTCAGGTCCAGGTGAGACATGTCACAGTCAGGTCCAGGTGGAAACACGACACAGTCAGGTCCAGTGGAGACACGTCACAGTCAGGTCCAGGTGGAGACATGTCACAGTCAGGTCCAGGTGGCCAGATGAACTTCCAAATGTAAGACACTACACTGCAACTTTGACAAATAAAATAAAACACTGTTTCTTTCTTTTTTTCGTTTTTAGATGTATATTTTTAAGTCTCTTATTAGCATTAGCACCTTTTCGGTTTCTTCAGACTTTATTGGGACAGCAGTTTTTCACTTTGATAATTAATCCAACTGAATATTTTGCTAATATGTTGGTGTATGATGTACAACAGATAGCAAACTCAAATCATTAAAGAACTAATATGATGCCTTTTTTGTGCCTTCTTCTCTGTTGGTGTTAAATGCGCCCAGAACAATAAAAATGCAGAGTAAAGCACACATTACAGTCAATTGTTTCCTGTGTGGGGAATTGAGTTAGAGCTCCAATGACAGGCTGTAAAGGAAATGGCACAGAAGAAAAAGTCAAATCAATATTTCTAATATGCTAATGCTAGCCAAACTGGCTCCACCAAGTGTCTCCATTCAGTCTCTTTCCCCTCCAGCTACTAGGTCAGGTAACTGTAGACTGAGATGAAGCTGTGTGCTGGTCAGGACCAACCAGAGTTCAGATAATAAACTGTATATTTCCTTTAGGTTCAGTCATACATTAACTTAGAATTTGATATGTTTATAGCACAGAAATGGCAACAGTCACTGACAGACATATTAAGTTCTCTACCTTGTGGTCTACACTGACGTGTTGGCTAAGGCTAAAAATGAGTGCCTACCGTGGAGCAAACGAAGCCCAATAGTGCAATGCTATAGAGTTTCCACAATCTGAAAATTGGACTGATGGATCAGGCTATGCTAATGCTGCAGAAAAGCTCCAAACCAGTTTGAAAGATTTATAGACTTGCAGAGGATCTCTGAGGACCTTCACCCCTGATGTACTCTGAGTGTGAGTTCAGTGTGGGTCATGACCTGCTAGGAATTGCTAATGCACCATGTACACCGATCTCAGAGCAGTGCATCGGGGACTTGGACGGGTCTGAGGAATCAGTATTTTACCCCTAGACCTCAGCAGTCGGATGCTGCATTCATGTCATAATAAGAGCATTCTCGTGAGAATCTGATCAGCTTTAGGCCAATAAGGGATGTAGTTGGTGTAATAGGCACATGGCAAAAAAAAGTCATGGTTTTCAAACCAAGCCGCCTCGCAGTCAGTGTACGGGAGGCCTTTGGTACATTCAGAACAGTGTTTTCTGAAACTCTGAAAGGAATGAAAGATATGTCAGAGATAAAACTGCAGCCATGTTAGAACAGGCTTAAAAACTCAATAAGTAAAAAGTTATGTTCTTGATCTGATCATTTCAGTCCCTCATCTCTAAACTGCAGTTATATGCGTGGATGTAATGCAGTTCTAAAGTTATTTTTACATCTTGTGAAAGCATTTATGTGGAAACTTCTGCTCGATCGAACTTTTTCCAAAGCAACACAGAACGCAACAAACTATTGTGTAAAGGTTAATGTACATTAATTTGTGCTTTATGCACCAACGTACTCCACGCTGGCTTTCCTTTTGCTCTGTCTCTGTCTGACTGTGTCTTCTTCTCCTCTGTGTGCGTATCTCCAGGTACGAGCGTGTGACAGATGACCAGGAGGAGGCGGGTACAGAGCGGGCAGCAGAGGGAGGATGTGTGCCCCAGTACCAGAGCACAGTGTCCGGGTTCTCACACACTTTGTCGCAGAGGCAACGGCAGCAGACAGCGCAGGGACAGACGAGGACGGCCCGGGACAGCCACATTTCCTGCTCGGTTCCGATTGGCAGGTGGAAGTCACGCAGCTGGTCAAAGACTTCCTGAGAGTGGAGCAGCCCAGTGTGGCCCAGCTGACCGACGGACAGATCCTGATCGGGATGAACCCTGGGACCGCCAAAGTCAAGGTAAGATGTTCAGAAACGTACTCGAATGTGTGCTTTGTTTTATACATATTCCCTTATTAGGCTGTTAAAATGATCTAATTTGTCCACATTTGTGTTAAAAGAGTACCTGTGTCTGCTTCGTCGCCATATTTGTTTTGCTACAATATGCGACGAAGTACATCTGTAAATAAGTACATCTGGTACTCGCTGCTGTCGTCACATCTGTAAATCCTGCCTCCCTCTTGTAGAGAAGCTTTTGATTAGTATGAACATTTGATACTTGGTTTAACCATTGGGCCTTTTAAGAAAGTTGCTCGTGGGGATGAAAAATCATTCGAAAACTTCGAAAATTTTCCGAAGTAGGGAGCGATTGAACCGGAAGGCCGGAATCGATTTGTTTTGCTCATGCAGTCACTGTCTTAACTTGTGCCAGACCTGACTGAATGTGCTTTACTATGTTGTGTTAACATCTGATCGTGGACCTCTAAATAATGGACAATACATTTTCTCAGTGGCTTTGTTTTAAATGTCAGTCTTATGGTTTATTTAGTTTCTTAAGGTAAAAAATTGCTTATGTTAATATAGATAAACTAACAAAATCGAACAAAACGAAAATTGTGGTTGCAAAATCTAAAACCAATCGAATTGTTACTTTTAGATTTGTAAACCACAATTACCGTAAGAATTCATCTTGCTGTCCAAGGTTAGGGATGTCTACCAGAGCTGCTGTCTGTTAAATGGCTGCTTTTCTGCTAAAATGATCAAATGTTCCAATTATATTTTTGTTCAGTCGAGTGTAGATCCTTATACCAGGGCTATTCAACTTTATTTTCCCGACAGCCAGATTTTCAGTGAGCCTTGGCTTCTGGGTTGAAGGTGTTAGCCTTTGAAGCACTGTAAAAAAAGCATCCACTGCATTTGATTTTTGTGGAAAAAAATAAGTACAAAAGACTTTATCAACATGTATTATATTGCAATTTGAACCAAACTAAATGTGGTTAAGACTAGACACTAGCCGAGTCTGAAGTATTCACCCAGACTCAAGCCAGGTTTAAAACAGGACCAAGAAAACAAAGACTAAGCCAAACACACACAAGTCTAATGAAGTGCTAACTTAAAATTAAACAGGTAAATTTGACCCTCTGATTTAATGTTGAATAGCAGACTTGAAGCAATAAACTACTAAAACAGCCTCGTCTTTCTACTACATTGCAATTTATCCAACGTCTGATTGATTTCCAACACACAAAACCACCAGTGAGCCTTTTTTTTGTGTGTTCATGAACTGAAAAAGCATCCCAGAGCTTTAGAACCACCACAGATTTTCAACCAATGAGAAAAGGCGAGCGTTACAAAGGCAGATATCGATCGCAGTCAGGCACAAACGGTTAGCTGATCGTGCACCGGCGGAGCTACATGCCTACATGACAGGTCGTCCAATAAAGCCCTCTGCTTCTGACACACGAGGGGAATCTGTTTATCCGAGTGATGAGAATCTGCAGACCGGAGTCAGCATTCTGAAGCACTAAGCACACACTCTTTTCTCTGAACTTGAACAAATCAGTGTTTTGTTTTTTTTTTAGAAAATGTGATAAATGAATGAAAATGAATGCCAAGTGGTTAGAGCTCTGGTTTTCCCAATAAGGAGAGTGTGGTTTTGAGTCTGGCTTTGGACTAAATCAACATCTCTTGATCACTCTGGACTCTGGTGGAGACTGCTATGCTCCCATGTTAGTGTGGGTTCTCTGCAGGCACTCTGTCTCCTCCCATCTCCAAAAACATGCATGTGTAGGTCAACTGGCAACACTGTAAAAGTACTTGATCTTCTGCACACTATAGAAGGTTTATGCTTCATTCAGACCGAACATCAATGAAGCATTTACATGTTAGGGAAATGTAAACCTGCGTCTTGAGGCGTCCAGCAAATTTGCGGTGCAATTTATATCTAGCCGATCGAAATGTGCTTGTTCGGGCATCACTGATGCCGCATCTTGCAGAATAACACTCCAACCTGCTGCATTTTTTTTCCCGCCTCATCAGGCATTGTTGCCGAGTTGGGCACTGCTGACCTTCAATTGATGAACACTCGCGCCCACCAATCAGACACAACTAAATGAAAGATCGCCTGTTTTTGGCTTTTTTCAAAGGCTTAGTCGTTGCTCTGAAATTCTGATGACACGGCAAAACAAACAATAAGGCACATGATCTGGACTGACAATGCGCTCACATGGATCCATTAAAAATGCTCGTTGCAGTATGGCGTTGAGGCATCAGCTTTAAAAATATTCTGCATCAAAATTAGCTAAAAAATGTCCGGTCTGAACGCAGCATTAAGGTAATTTAAGCCTTCTGTAGTAAATTACTTTGTTCAGTTTAAAATCACTGTCCATGATGACGCTAAGATTGGTGTCAAGGAACGAATATAATCTTTATAACAGGTCTAGCTGATGATCAGTGGGTCCAAAAAGAACAGTTTTCCCTATGTAAAGTCGGCTACAGACTAGAGGAGTTTAAGATCTTTTGCAATTTTTAGACGTGTTAAAACGGAACAGGCCACAGACATAAAGACATTTACAATGATTATTCACATCATGTCATCATGTGGCAGGAAGAACAGAAATGACACAGACTTGTGAAGCCCAGCAGCGAGCGGAGAACAGTGCATGCGTCACGTGATCGAGTGCAGAATGTTTCTTTCATGTGCACAGTTATAAAAGTGAAACAACAACAACAATGATGAAACGCCAGTGGATGAAACCAGGTTCAAAGAGCGGAGAGTCATTAGACTGTCATTACACTGACTTAATATAATCGTGAAATTAAAATGTTTCTACAAACTCCCTGTTTGCTATTTTCGTATGTGGTTTGTACATCATTGCACATCAGGCTTAAAATTGGGCCAAAACTCCCTTAGTGAGCAGAAGGCTTAAGACGTTCTTGGCCAACAAAGACTTGACGTCACCAAGACAGTTCAGCAGAGAAGTCAGAGGGCCTTAACTATTCACTTAACTAGTCATCAGAAGTGTTGTACCTGTGAATGCAGCCTCCAGATCTGCAGGTTTCTCCAGCCTCACACTCGAGGGCTTCTCCATCCACACCCTCCCGCCGCTTCCACCGCCAACACACGTAAATTTGGCATTTACAAGACAGAGCAACACGCTGTTAAAGTAATGGTCCGGAATCATAATGGTGCTTTATAGGCAGGGAGATGTGTTTGGTCCAGTGCTGAGAGCCATTCTGTGTTTATAGAGCGCTGTTAGCAGTGTCACCGGTCACATCAAGGCAGATGCATCAAACCCTGACACCGCTGCATCGGAGGAGGGATAAATGAAGCCAAAAGTGACAGGCTTTCAACTAAAGACAGGAGCGTCTGAAGAGAGTTCAAATGGATTTTTCTTCAGACGGGAACATAAAAGTCAGAATGTGAAATGTACGCTGGAATGAATGAGTCCAGTGCTCTGACATGTCGTCCTGTTAAAAAGATCAGGCTGGTTTCAGGTTCAGGGCAGTTCGGACCACTTGTACAGCAGAAATACAAGAGGAGACATTCAAGAGGAGTAAAGGCTTGCCATTCAGTTGCAATCATACTGTTTTCGGATTGAAGTTTTCTATCCTCAAAACAGACAAAAACAAGCACCTACTGTATGTTTCAACTGTTGTAGAGAAAACATTTAGATCCACTTTTTAGACATTTAGGGTTAGATGGTGAGTCGGATTTTTCTGGGACTTTGAACCTCATGCTCTCAAATATTGTATTTAAAAATGTAACGTAATTTCTGGATTATAAGCCGCTACTTTTTTCATGAACTTTGAACTATGCGGCTTATAAAGCAATGCCGCAAAATTATAGATTCTCATAGACTTACTATTAACAAGTGCATGTACTTTATCTTTTTTCTGATTTAAATCTAGTGGGTGCGGCTTATATTCAGGTGCGCTCAATAGGGCAGTAATTTCTCAGATTTTTATCAGTGATTAGGCTCATTAACTGTGAAGTTGTACTGTGTGCACTGTGTTGCCAAAAAATAAACTTGAATAAAACCATGTTTTTGTCACTTAGATAATAAAAATGTGCATTTTTCCTTTTTTTTTTCATATTATGACACAAAATGTACTTATCCCTATTCAGTCCCAATGTATGTTTTAGTTTTTTTAGTATTGCAACAGCTGAGAATGCATATATCATGCTTGGATGTGTTATAATGTTGTTGTACTCATAGCTCTCTTCAAAATTATACGTGAATCTCAGTGGAAACCTCTGACAAAATTACAATTAAATAAATAATAATAATAATAAAAGAAAAAATTATCAATATCCATATTAAATAGTAAGCAAGCTTTCTTTGCTTAGCAGTTTCATCACTTTGACACAGTCACAAAGCACTAGTGAGATGGTTTACAGCTGCCCTGGACCTGCTGATTATTGAAATATTATTGGGTTTCTGGAATTCATGGCAGTAATATTCCAGGTTAGGAGCAAGAGGCAACTTTTCCTCTGGATTTTGCCCATGACCATCAATAATTTAATAAGTGGTGATTTCTGAGGTGACTTAACCCAATAAACTTTTGTGATACAAAAAAGAAACTGCATTTAAACAATGTTCATGCACCCGAATCTGATTGTAATAACATGGGCCTGTGGAATGTTGTGATGTCATCTTAAACCCAGAAATTGGTTAAATATTACAGATCTTATTTTCTGATCAATTCAGGCAAATAGAAACTTCCAAAACTAAGTAGTAATCAAGTAATCTTTATTTATAAAGCATATTGCACAGATTAATAGAGACAAATGGGGTTGGCTGAAACACACACAAGAAATTTAGGTTTGAAATCCTATATTATTGTAACACTGGCAGCAACAGGTCATTTTGGAAAAGAAGCACAGATACAGCACACATATAAAGACACAGGACATGCCGAAGAAGTAATCCAGTAATCTAGCAGTAAATTTCATTCATATTTCTAATCTGCAGCTTTGCTCACACAATGCTCAAAATGGCAACAAGCTCTATGATAAAGAGATAAGTCAAGGTTTGAGAAAATATTAAGTTTTCTGTAAATTTCAATTGATCATAGCCAACGTGAATTGGACCTAAGGCGAATATTTAAAGCCAATATTCAACTGTTGTGTGGCACAGTTACACTAAAGAAGTATAATCATGCGTGAAAGATAAACAGTTAAGTAAACACTTCTAAAAGGAGAGTCAAGAGGCTTCTCTCCAAATGAATGGACAATCGAAATGTTAATTACTCTAATTGAATAGTTTTAATGATTGAACATGCGAGTCCTTTGCTCTGGAAATGTCAGGGTTGTTTTCACGTCACTTTGTGTTGACCTGCTCTGTTAAAAGGTGAACTCAAGAAGAGAGCGAGCGTTCATGTGTGACGAGTTCAATAATAGATTAGCAAAGCAGAAATACTATCAACTGTGTTTTCATTGAATCTTTTCCTTTAGAATCGACTCCTGAGAGTTACAGAGGCAGCGGCGAGATCTCAGTCAAATCAGCAGCTCTCTCACAATGTAGATGGAAGATAATGACCAAGGTTTAATTTGCAATAAGAATCTGACACAAATCAGATTCTGTAGCTATTGTGGTTGAAGAGAATGTATGGCTCCATAGAAGTCCTATTATATTGAGTGTGCTGTGGTCGTACAATTCCTCTCTTTTATCTGTACACTTACAGAAGTTTCAGCAGCTAAAAGTACATTCGAACTCTTTCAGTGTGCAATCTACTTTTGAATAAAGAGGTAGAAAAGTTGCAAAAAATGGAAGTTTAAGTTAATTATCTGGTCTGGCAAAAAGGTGTTTGCATTTTGCATTGTTGAGTGTACATGTAATAGTGAGACTTTTGGTTTTCATTTAGTTTTTAACCCACAATAGCCTCTTTACATCTGCCAACCACAGCCTAACTTGTGCTAGATTCTGAAAGTTGTAATAATGGCTTCTAAGTGCATTGTGAGGAATAATTACAAAGCTCAGAATGCATTTGAGAAGTGACCAAGACTCTTAAATGAATTTCTGATTGTTTTCATAGATAAATAATAGGAACAGTCTCCTTAAGGCACTTACCAGCATTGTTTTTGTTTTCTTGTTTTTACTGAAGAAGCAGATTGCCCTGGCCTGGTGGTTCTCTTGTTTGGAGATAGACTGCATGGACACTATTATGACTTTGGGAATTATGGAGAATCCTGTCAGCAGCAGTGATCTGTTCCAGTGCTCCTGGACCTACACATGTGCTGCATATTTAGGGTCGAAGGAAGAAATGTTCACACAGGAGAAACAGGCAAACTCAATGCATAATGACCCAGGAGTCCAATCCATAACCTTCTTACTGTGAGGCAGGGGTCCTACACTTCACCACTACCAGTGATTCTGTTCATGTTTTTAAATATGCTTGTGGCTTTAGTTTGGCATCTTACATTTTAGAACTTTATTCTCTTTAATTTTGCAAACTAATTTGCGAAACTGACCAATAACACATTTTAATAACTGTAGTAACTCCCGTACACTGACTGCGAGGCGAGTTTGTTTCGGGACACGTTTTGGTTTCTTGTTAAGTGCCTGCGACCTCCGAGATAAAAAGAGTAAAGGTCAGGATCTGGAGGACTAAAGGAGAGAGTAAGGGTCAGGGTCTGGGGACTAAAGGAGAGAGTAAAGGTCAGGTCTGGAGGACTAAAGGAGAGAGTAAAGGTAAGAGTCTGGAGGACTAAAGAGAGAGTAAAGGTCAGAGTCTGGAGGACTAAAGGAGAGAGTAAGGGTCAGGGTCTGGGGGACTAAAGGAGAGAGTAAAGGTCAGGGTCTGGAGGACTAAAGGAGAGAGTAAAGGTCAGAGTCTGGAGGACTAAAGGAGAGAGTAAGGTCAGGGTCTGGAGACTAAATGAGAGAGTAAAGGTCAGAGTCTGGAGAACTAAAGGAGAGAGTGAGGGTCAGAGTCTGGAGGACTAAAGGAGAGAGTAAAGGTCAGAGTCTGGAGGACTAAAGGAGAGAGTAAGGGTCAGAGTCTGCAGGACTAAAAGAGAGAGTAAAGGTCAGAGTTTGGAGGACTAAAGGAGAGAGTAAAGGTCAGAGTTTGGAGGACTAAAGGAGAGAGTAAAGGTCAGAGTTTGGAGGACTAAAGGAGAGAGTAAAGGTCAGAGTCTAATGTTGACCAAAGTGCTTTTTCAGGTCACATTAAAAAAATGCAAATAGAATTTAAAAAAAAATAAAACACACTCAAGGAGTTGGGTTTATTTTGACTTAAAAATACTGAATTTGATCATTGTTTTGAAGAGGACAAAAACTCAAATAAATCATTCTTTTAACGCAACACTGTATTCTACTGTATTCATCTGTTTGTGAATAGTCTAGTAGGTTCACATATGCAAAACTCATTGAACTTTCTAAAAATAATCCAAACCATCATTCTTGCCAACAGAATGTGAAAAGCAGCCATGTAGAGGTAAAGCTCTGGGGGAAATGTGTGTGGTCACGAAGCCTTAGCCTGCAGAGGTTTGGACAGGAATCACAGCGCTGGACTTTTGACAGCTCAGAATGGACGGGGGCAGAGCGGGGAGACTTTAATTGCCCTCTGGAGGTGGATCGAGGCACCTGCAAACCGGTGTGAACCCCAATCCCGGCCGGGTACAAAGCACGCAGCACCTCACAGGATCGGTAATAGGGCTGAGGTGAGACATGACACTTTGGAAAATTGGACAAAGGACTTGAACAGGAGCGAGGAGAAGAGATCTGACTACTGCGGGTGAATGAAAAAGAGAGAGGTAACTATGACATTTGCGTGAGAGGAAAGGGCAGCGGAGTCAGACTGTGTGGGAGGAGAACGCATTACAGTTTCAGGAGGGTTTTGCTGTTGGAAAGGGTCAAATATAAACCCTTCTGAGAACTTGTCCACTAGAAGATGTTTTATCTAACGACGCCTTATTCGAACGAAGCGAGGAGGAATGAGGGATATTTACAATAGCTTTGAATCGTTCAGTAGTGATGGTTCGATTCAATTCTGTTGTTGGGTTTTGATTACTCAAATTTGCGACAAACTAGGTTCTTGTCCGCAAAGATCTCAAAAACCAGCCGAGCAGATCTGTAGTTACGGAAATCCAATATTATTTTGCCCAGCTCACTTTTCTACCGTTCCACTCACAGCTCGGAAACCCCCTTGTTCATTTCATTGAAGTAAATTGCAAGAAGATTTTTTTTTTTTTTTTGAAAATGCTATGCTCTTGTGCACCAACAAACGCACATTTTCTCTGGATTGCTTACTGTTAAAGTCTTTATATACTCATTTGCATGTCGATTGCTGCAATAGACTGTGGTTTGCCTAAGTTACTTTAGCCACAAACAAACATCAAATGTTGCAATGATCGTCTTTAAGATTAGCCCACAGATAGAGCGCTAAAACACTAGCTACCTTCTTGTTTATCTCTTAGACTCATTTATGCCGTTTGTTCCTGTTTGTTTTTTTTTTTTTTTTGTCATCAGCTGCCGCAATACAATTATGTTAAATCACGCAAAAAGTTCTGGTGTAATAAATAGTGTTTCACATGCTCCGAAAAGAAAAAAACAAGAAGAAGAAGGTAACTAACTGAGAAAATGTGCGTTGGTTATTTGTTTGTAGCAGATTTGGACAAATAACCTACCTGAAATATTATTTTACAGCAAATCTTCTCACAGTTTATTAAATTTTTATTCTGGAAAGTTTTACACAGACTGCACTGTTCTTTGAGCATTCCCTCCACAGGAGGGTCGGTTAAAATAATTGTTCGTTGTTTTTTTGATGCAATTAAAGAAAAAATGAATGCATGCGTTAACTGGATCATTTTCCCAGCACTACTAAAACCCATTAGCGTAAAAGGCTAACATTAGCTGCTTACCTTAGTTTGGGTTGTGAAAGTTGAATTATCCAGCTGTTTGATGTTTAACTTGAGATCCAAGTTAAACAAACTTATTATGATATTATGATTATGAACGTATTATGATTAGTAGTCTAATATTTGAGTTCATTTTATTCATTTTTCTTTTTTCACAGCATGTGACCCAAGTCAGCTGAAAGTAGTACGCTTTGTGTCTGAAAGCCCAGATGAATGAGTCACAGAATAGTCACTGAACAGGGGAGACTATAAAGTGATCGAGTGGTTTGGGAACAAGTGTGGACTTCGGCCACAGCGGTGTTATGTCTTCCTCTAGTTTTGTGACTTTCTCTGTTAACGTCACAGCGCCCCACACTGGTCAGTTACATATATTACAGTATTTTGAGACGTTTTCACTACTTCATGTGAACATTGTGGAGTTTAAAAACACTACATTACCACTTAATGACATCACAAGGTGGCACAGCGTGTTTTCAGAATCCAGCCTATATAATGTAAACATGTAACTTACACTAAACCCAACTGTAGCTGTGTTTTAGTTGAGGAAACTACACTATGACATGATGCACATTGCACAATGTAGATCTTTTATGAATCTTTGTGAAGTTTCGGAGTGATAAAAGACTAGCTGACATAAAAGAGTGTTTGAACAGAACCTGATTTCCTGAGTTGTGGAGCTGTGCATGTTCAGATGGAGTTTATCCAGCAGCAGTAGAGCTGTTTGTGCAGACTCTGAAGACTCAAACAGAATTCTGGCACGCTCGACTTTTGGGGAAAGTTCAGTCCTTTCAGCGGTTCACCAGGGCTCACTGCGAAGAACAAACAAAATGTGCTGCTCTCATTACTTTTAATCCACACTTTTTCACAAATCAAACAAACTGAAAGCCGCCCTGCTTACCAATTCTGCAAAAAAGACACCTTATTTAGTACAAAGCCGTAATGTGCATGTCATTTTGTATTTATTTAGATACATTATTACTAGGTCTGGCAATATTTTGAGTATTACATAATATTCTGTTGTGGACTGTTGCATTCAAGATATCAAACCTTTTAAAACAATAAATTTCATCTGGAATAAAAACAATAAAAAAGCAACACAAAAACAAAAATAAAAAAATAAATAAACAAACAAGCAAACAAATTAGTAAATAAATAAATAAATATCATGTTAAACGTTCAATTAATGACATAAATGTAATTATTTGTGATTTTTTTTTTTTTTTTTTAAATCTCATTTGTCTGACAGTAGGTTGTGTTCGTGTGACATCCCAACATTATCCAGATGCATCAACTTGGCAAAAATGTATCTTGTTAAAAGTCAGTTTTTGTTGAAATACAAAACGTGAATGGGTTTAGTCAATAATAAAGTTCACCAGATTGATTTTTTATTTTTTTTTAAGTCTCAAAGTCCAATAGACCTACGTCAAGGAGCTTCAAGTACACACCTGCAGCTACAACAGCATTAGTTTCTCTGCAAACTAAGTCAACAGTATGAAAGACACTAAACAGTTGCAGCAACACTAGCCAGCGCTGTTGTCAGCTAACTGCTAACACGTTACATTCAGGTGAGTGAAAAAATGCTGAGAAAAACTAGTGCTGTCAAGCGATTAAAAATGAAGAGATTAATTCATTATGATCTGTAATTAATTAATATATTTAATCTATTTTTATTCATTCATTCATTCATTTTCTACCGCTTGATCCCGTTAGGGGTCGCGGGTGACTGGAGCCTATCCCAGTGACTTTGGGCCTTAGGCGGGGAACACCCTGGACAGTGGCCAACTCGTCGCAGGGTTAGACAGACAACCATTCACTCTCTCATTCACTCACTAAGGGAAATTTACAGTGATGCCCAATTAACCTAAACATGCATGTTTTTGGAGGTGGGAGGAAACCGGAGTACCCGGAGAAAACCCACGGTGACTCCACCCAGAAAGATCGTGAGATGTTGACATGGTCCGACCCGGGAGTCGAACCCACGACCTCTTTATTGGGAAGCCAGAGCTCTAACCACTTGGCTACCGTGCACCCCACGGTAGCCAAGTGGTAATCTATTTTTAATCTCACCTAAAATTGCAGAGAAAAACACTCATGTTAGGTGTTTTTGTTTTGTTTTTATCCAATTTATATATTTACATTATTGTAGCAGATGGAAATATTAATAAATTGCAAAAAATGAAGACTTTAGGAAGTGTTTTGTTGCTAAGTTGTCAAGTTGAACAACCCTTATGTCCACTTTGCAACTCGTATGGAAACAATGAAGTTAAAGATTTCAAAATAGATTAATGCAATTTAAAAAAATAACTTGATTAATATGTCTGTAATTAATGAATTGCAATTAATGCACTAATTTGACACTCCTAAGAAAAACACTGTCTTAAGCTACAGGTGACAGACCAAACCAGTTCAGACCTCATACAAACACCTGCTCTTGTCCTGTTTGGTTGTTTTTATTAAAGAAGTTTTCCCAGTCAACTTGTCTTTTTCTGCAGGCGACATGTGCTTTAGAGCGGAAATTACATTGAACGATATTCTCTCTGTAGAAACAATAAGGAATCACTAATGCTAATGATTAACAAAACAATTACAGTGGATCAGTAATGAAAGTATATCATATGACCTGAGTGCTTTGTGCAATAAGCTTTTAGTAGAAATCAGTAAAAATACGACTCACAGCAAACTCACAGTGCAGTTTGCTGTGAGTCTGTAGTTCTCCACTTTGTGAATAATTAATTAACACAAATTACACCAAAACCTTTATCAATGTCATGGTAACTCAACTCTTTTCTGCAAATGAAAAGTCATCAAGGGATTGGTATGATTCTATTTTTTTTTTTTCTTGTGTACATGAGGCTTTTACACCAAATACTAGTAAATATCAGGCCGCTGGCTAACACCATGCTCACTTTGACTGTACATGGATCTGGGAATCACTTGTTGTTATTAAAGTTATTATTAAACTTTCTCGAGGTGAAAAGTCATCCACACAAGTCAGTAGAATTAGAAAGTTAAAACTATACTTTCTGAATAGAAAGGAACTGCTCTTCTATGGAAACAAGCGTGCAGTCCCCCCTTTAAAACAAATAATGGTTTATTTTGTGGCCATGCAAGCCTGCTCAAAGTAAAAACACAGATTTGTATTGTTTATTTAGTGCAACAAAGACATACTGTATATTGTACTATGTTAAATCAATAAATATAGAAATAAAGAAAATTGACGAGACCACACATTTATTCAAGTTTATAATTAGCCAAAAGGTTGCGCAGTTTTGCAATCTTTCACAGACAATGCACCTGCAACATTTACTTTTACACCTGCAGCCATCTTTGTTTCTAACCGTAAATGGGTCAATGTGCCTCATTTGTGACATGTTCTTGACGTGTCTGTAATCTCTCAGCCTGTCCCAGCCCCACCGTCAGTGTGTGGGCCACTGTCTGTGCACCCCTGTTACTTTCATTTCATTGCTGTAAATTATGTGTCAAGATAGAAGCTGTCTTTACTTTCTCATGTAAAATGTAATGATGTGTATTTAAGATGCAGCCGTGTCTGTGTGGGAAGCATAAAGACAAAAGCATCAGACCAAAAGGAACAGAAGAAGAAGAAGAGCTGCGTACATGAGGCGTGATGGAGGCTGGCAGCTGATTATGACTGTAAACTCTCTCCTCGTGTGGGGGAGGAAGCGCACACACACACTGGAAACACACACTGAAGAGACTGGAGACACA
The DNA here is from genome assembly GCA_038363315.1 of Mugilogobius chulae. NCBI lineage: Eukaryota > Metazoa > Chordata > Actinopteri > Gobiiformes > Gobiidae > Mugilogobius > Mugilogobius chulae. The sequence continues at coordinate 17,889,553 of CM076409.1, forward strand.
CACTGAAGGCCTAATTGGAGCCGATAGAAAAGATTCAGGGTTCATAACGGGATCGCAGCTATTAAAATGCTCACACACCTCTGGCAAATTAGAGAGGTGCAACAACTGTAGGTTGACAAAGTTTATGTAGATGTAAACTTTCTCATTTACGTCCAACAAAACAAGAAAGTATGACATGTATGCTGCGAAATATTCTGACACGCAGAAGATAATGAGAGGGCAGTTTTTAAAGGGCATAGTTTATTACTTATTTTTACTACCAACAAAGAAGGTGAATATGAAGCAGAATTGTTATTTTATATTAATCCGTTACCTTTTTATAGGCATTTGAAATTCCTTGTTTTTATTAGATTTCAGCGTTCAATGAGAAACTTTTGAGAAAATGTTATTTTTCTAAATCAAACTTCATGTTAGTGCTATTTCTGTCTGTTCAACTTTTTGGTGAAAGAATAGGAGCCACGACAATATAATAATGTCTTTAGGATAAAAAAAAAATAAGGTTTACATGATTAAAACAATGAGGAAGAGTGCCATTTTTAACTTTAAACCAACAAAAGCTGTCTCACAGACAAAAAGGCAGCACAGTACTTGTACTTTCAGATGCAGATTATAGTTTCAGCCTCTTTCATGGGGCATAGAATATATTTAACCCTCCCACCTGACCACTTTTACATCGCGGAAAAGGAAGTTATGTTTTCCTCTGGCTGTAGGTCGTGGGGTTGTTCTCCAGTATCATGCTTTTTTCATTTAAAAAATAAAACTGTTAAGTCAACAATGTTTTAGTCCAATATGTTCTGCCCGTACATTTGAGATGAAAGCCAACCTAGAAGCAGCTGATCACATAAAATACAGCCGACTGCACGGGTAATAAAAACATACCTGTACTTCCTGGTAATGTGACCTCCTCTGGGTCCTTGTGCTCACTCAATTTCACCATCTGCTGGTAAATCTGTAAAACTGCATAATTAATGTAGACAAAGTCAGCACGTGCATCAGATTTATATAGTGCGGCTTTTGAGGGTACAATGTCTTGTACCTGATATTTTTAAATTAATGTGCTGCGTCACATAGTGTGTCAGTTATATACCGGTATTTTTATCATTTGAAAACTTGTCACAGGCCAAACCAAATTCTTGGATGGGTAGTTTTGGATTAAATTGGGCAACACGGTGGCACAGCGGTTAGCGCTCTGGCTTTATAGCAAGAAGGTCCTGGGTTGAAATCCCAGTCGACCAGGGGCCTTTCTATGTGGAGTTTGCATGTTCTCCCTGTGTCCTGGTACTCCGATTTCCCCTACTTCTATAAAATGTCCATCAATGACAAGACTCCCCTGCAAAAGAGATTCTGAATCTCAGTGGGACTTTTCCTGGTTAAAAAAAGATAAATCAATCGACCAATTGATCAATCAATCAAAAAAGAAAAAAAGAAATTTAGCTGAAAGAAAATATAGGAAATGCTATTTCATTGTAGATCATATTGATGGATTTCCTGTAATTGTTGCAAAGCAAATATAAATTAAACACCATCTCTATTGTCTTAATTTACAAAATAGTTATTTTGTCATAAACAAATTAATGTGTGTGTTTCATGTCAATCTTTTGCAAATGTAGAATAAAAGAAGTGGTTTGTCAAAAATGTTCTGTCCGATATCTGACCTAACTTCTTGTTCCTGGGTCACTTGTGTTTAACTGTCCTTCTATAGAGTTTGTTGCCAGTTTGAAAATGTCACTATCTTTTTCTTAATCCCTGTGTGTTTTGTCTTCCAGGTGCTGTCCCCTCTGACGTCGCTGGTCCTGGGAGAGAGGACCGTCCGTGTGGTGGATGATAAAGTCAGCGTGACAGAGCTGGGCGTTCAGCTGGTCTCGGGTCTGTCTCTGTCTCTGCAGCTCAGCCCGGGCAGCAACAGAGCCATCGTCGCCACAGCAACCACGCAGGAGGTCATGACGCAGCTCAAACAGGTACCAGCCCCGCTCATTGTTTGTTTTACAGTATCGGCAAACTTCTAAAGGAAATTTGCAGGTCAATTACTCATCGGTATTTGTTCACGTAATGAGCAGCTTTGATTGGATTTTCTCAACCCTGTGATAATAATAGTAATTTCTCCTCTGTGTGGATCTGATTCCAAGAAGCCACTTTCTTGATTTGCATAACTAACACTGAGCATCTCTGTTCGTATTTATTATAATTGCAAATGAGGAAGGCTACTCCGTCTCCCTCGAGAGAGAGAAAATGAACTTATATTCAGTCTATTTATCCAATTGTTTCTATAAGGCATTCGGCTGTAATTAAGACGCTCTGCCTTTAACCTGTTGCACATTTGCAGTCATTCTTATGCATATGAGAAAATGTGCAAATTACAGTGTTATTTTGAGCGTCATTTGCAATCTGGGTGAGGGCTATTGTACTCAGTTTCCTCCATGTGCTTGTGTTTTAGGAGTCCTTCATCAGTGCTTGGCTGCAGCTCGGCGATGGCTCCATGATTCCTCTGGACAATTATAACCCAGCTCACTTCACACTGACAGCCACCTCTCTGGACCAGAAGGTGGTGTCAGTGCAGCAGAATGAGGCCTGGAAATGGCCCAGTGTGGTGGCCAAAGGAGAAGGTCAGGGTTCACTGGTGCGAGTGGAGATGAGCCTGTCGAAGCAGTGTCAGAAGGGAAAGCGCAGCACTGTCCTGGGCACTGGGATGGCCAACATCCAGGTGAGACTGGGTCTGTCTGAGGAGCGCAGACAGCCTGGGGAGCGCCGAAACAAGCCTGAGCCACCTTATTACGGAGGCTCCATCTCTGACATGGAAACTGGCCTAATCAACCGTGGAACTACAACCATGAGGGGCCAGGCTCCAGGGAGGCCTAATGGGGGCCGGCTGTCAGCGGACAGTGGAGTCCAGGTCCCCAGTGAGTTTTCTGAGTATCCAGACCAGGCCGAGCAGCCTCACAGCCACAGCACTGACGACCTGCTGCCGTCTCGCTCCAGAGGCCTCACTGACCTGGAGATCGGCATGTACGCTCTGCTTGGAGTGTTTTGTCTCGCCATCATGGTCTTTCTCATTAACTGCATTTCCTACGCATATAAATACCGGAGCAAGCAGCTGTCCATAGAGACGCCCGAGGCCATGCCACACGCTCATGACTGGGTTTGGCTGGGCCAAGATGAGGGCCTATGTCTGCAGCAGGACGAGCTGGGCGGGACTCTGGAGGAGGGCAGCCAGCTGCTAAACGGAGGTCTCCATCGCAACGCCAGTGCGGGCTGTAGCTCAGGGGGAAAGGATCATAAGAACGAGTCCATGAACTCTCCTACAACTAAGAGAAAAAGAGTCAAGTTTACAACCTTTTCCAATGCAAAGGCCAGTAACGGCTGTCCTGTGCTCAGCCCATTAGCTCTGGTGCAGACCAGTGACATCAAATGGGTTTGTCCGGACATAGAGCTCGGGGACTCCAAGGACCTCAGGGACTACATGGAGAGGCTGAATGAGAATGCAATCAAGAATATTGCATAGGGAGTACTGTGTCTTTGTGACTGAACAAAAGAGAAACTCACCTGATTGCCTTCAGAGCACAGAGAACGATTCAGACACAGTGAATAAAAGTACTCACAGACAGTTCCACAGAACAGTACAGACCAGGGCGTTTAGCCTTCACACAGCAGTGACCACAGACCCTGGAGGACTGCCACGTCATCACAAAACTGTTCATAGAGAATTATAAACTTTATATTGTTCCTTCAAATAAACTATTATCTTTGATTCACTTTTTTAATCCATGTACTTCAAAGTTTTCTTTTAGGATTATTGTTTACCGTTGTATCTGTGGCTTTCCAAGGCCTGTACAGCTAGAATCTATCGCTCAGATTCAGTTTGGGCAAAGTTTTGTCTTTCCGTGTGTTCACTCCAAATCCAGTAATCCAATGTCTATCATTTTAAACCTCTCGGGAGAAGAGTTCAATGCTTTTTTTCTACTGTATATAAGTGCGGTTTAGTTTGACAGTGTTGTGTAAAGATGAATTTTGTATAGTGTTGTTAGTTCTCTCTTGTTTTTCTCTTTTATTTCCTGGTCTCCACAAACCAGATCAGTGCATGTTATAGACGCGGCATGACTGGTTCGCCGTTACAATGAACAAACATCCAGTGGAGACCTTTTCATTCGTTGATAGCTTGGTTTTGTTACGTTTTGCATTTCAGTTGTGTTATGGATCTATTTTTCTTTCTCTTCTGTACTTTCTGAACTGGCTTTTTTGTATGTTTGCGTTCATAGATACAACATGAAAAAATAAATTTGAAAAATGTCAATAGACAATCATTTCTATCAATCCAACATGCTCATTGACGCGGTCCAGTTGACTAGAGCTATCGTGTTCTGAATTATAATGTAAATTTGTCTAATACTTTCTCAATATTGGGTTATAAAAAGACATTGCTGTATTTTTAAACTGTGTTCTATCTTTGTTTTTTCCCATTGCTTTGAAGCCTGGCTGCTGGACTAATTAAAACTGGGAGTGACTCTTCTCCATCTTAACGTTTGGTGAATTCTTCTTGTCCTTAACACTTTCTTTGAGCACTATATTAAATCTACCATACATATTTTTAATGGATGGGACAAAGGGTAGGTTTCCTGAGCAGACAGTTCCTACACGAGTCTGGAATTAGAGTGCTGGGTTTCAATTTCTTAGTCGACCAATCACAGAAAACCCGAAAATTACACCGAAACAGCAACAAGATAAACCGGATGCTATCGTATCACTCTCAACGTGGTTTGCTGCTCAAGTTTTAAGAAATTGAGATGTTAATGATTGTTAAAAACCAAAGCAAGAGCAGAAGAAAATAATCTATCAGCTACGTCCGCCATCTTGAATGTTTTGAAATGGTTTAAAAAAAAATGAATTTGACGAGGGGTGGACTAGGGGGAGTTTTAACACTGTAGGAACTTTTTGTTGTTCCTGCAACCTTTTTAGCCCCCTTTTCTGTCCCCACATAAGAAGGACCAGGAACCATTGAAGCCAATGCGGTGACCAAATTAGCTCAGTACTTTTCCCTTAGACCAAGTGTCTTTCAGTGACGCAGCAATGTAATTCATGACATCGTTGATGCATGTTGTCCGCACATCAACATTGCCTAGCAGAACGGGAAAATTTTATAAAAATTTTATTAAAAAGTCCATACGCTAACGAGAAGGTATAGCGGGGCTTTGAGAGACCTAAAAAAAACTGATGAATCTTCAGCAAGCTAACTGATGAACTAGTGCAAGTTGGTATTTATTCCACAGCAAAGCAATTCTGTGAGAAAATAAGAAAAACTGACACATGACTATACATAAATCAAAGACCACAGCAGGCGGAGTGGGGCAAACAGAAAAAAACAGTGAATGGTTTCCAATCCTCGACCGTATTTTGGCAGACTGTCCAGCGACTGACTTCACCGAATATCCCTGGATCGTCTTTTGAGCAGTGTGAATGCAGCAGGTACTTGTTCCTAGGGTTGAAATGGCCCCATGAAAGAAGGGCTGTAGAAGTGTTCCTGATGCCTGGGTTTTTGGCACTTTTATGTGTGAAAACACCAATTGGTTCTGTCTTTGGTTCCAGACTCTTCTGCATTTGAACAGAATGTAGGAGGAGCGAATTGTGAATATTTTTTTTTCCAGATCGCCAGAAGTCCCATCTAGATAAAAACACACCTTCAAATCCAGGACCGATTGTCTAGCAAGTGCTGCATTTATCAAATCCTTTTTAGTAGAAAGCACAAATGTTAGAACCAAAGAAGTTAGTTACCCCAACTTTATGAAGGAATTGTGCTGTTTATGTAAAAACACTTTATGAATTAAGTTTCATGAATGAAGTCCAAAGTCTCCAGTGCGAGCTTCTCTGTCTAAACTCTGTGTCGAGCTGCATAAATCCACATGATCCAGTCACTGCATGAAGCACCTCTACCCCAGGTTCGCGAGTACAGCGAGTCTCGGTATGTGGGCGGAGCTTATGTTAGAGTAGCTCATTTGCTCACTTTACTTTTTCTGATGAAAACCCAGTTCAGAAGCTGTACGATTCCTGCCGTTTCAGCCGTCGCTGTGTCTACAGCAAATGACAAAAAAATTATGTTTTTAAGAGAATGGCTTCAGGACTTGCCCCAAATCTCATCTGATGTCCATCACATTTGGAGCAACTGTGACTGTGTCACTATGTCAACTACGCCACCAGATGTAGTGACCTATGTCTATCTGACAATGAACCACGTTGACGCATAGCCCCCGTTAAAGTTTCAAACAATAATCAAGTCTTCTCCACACTGCTCCTCATGCTCCAGGTAAATGAGGACTAAAAGTGTAAATGTCAAACGCAAATGTTGTGTTGCGTCTTTGCTACTGAGTGCTGCATGTGGAGAGCTTGACTGTTGCATTATACTGTGTTATATCTACAGTTCATATAGAGAGCTCTCCTTTCTATTCCTCTACAATCATTAACTTCACACAGGTTTAAGGCCAAGTGCACAGTCCAGTGAAAGGCTGCAAACCCTCTCAGACACTTAGTCTGTTCCACGGGATCACAGACGCACTCCTGCAAAAGGGCAAGCTAATTAAAGATTACTGACTTCATGTTAATGTGGCATTTCCCATGCAGTTTGTCTTGCCCATACTGTACCTTTGAATCTCTTACATGTAATTATGACCCAATTAGAGCAATCCCCAGGACCTGGAGACATCTCAACTGCTTCAGCCCAGTAAATATATACATTCATGTGAGAGATTTATATGTGCCAGAGCAGCAAAAATGTGGATTAAGTAATTATAGATGGAGATGTGTGACTAAAATAGAATATCAGCGCAAGTAGTAAGATGTATCTGATGAGGCTATAAAAACTGAATCTAAAAGAAGTTGGCCTATGCATTCAACATGTCTTAATTCACCTCTGCCAGGTCTGGACTGTTTTCATTTGATGCACCATACAAAAGCTAAGAAGTTCTTAAAAAGATTAAAGACAAAAATAAAGTTGCAATCCCCGTTTTGCAGTCAAGTAAACCATTGTGAAAGTATTGTAATGCATCTGAGTTCATTATCTTTAGCTTTTCAACCTCAACAAGTGACATCTAATTGCAAACAACAGCTTCAGTGTTACGTTTGTTGACCAAAGAAAAATATATTGTCGTCTTTCTCTGTGCAGAGCTTCAGTTACAGTATAATCAGGCCTTTCATACACTGTGGAGGTGAGTTCAGCTTGAGACATGTGTGAGTTTCTTGCAAAGTGCCATGCAAACCAGCTTCAGTCCACTGCATCCGTATGTACAAAAATGTTACATACATACAGTTTCTACATTGCTTTGTGATTTATGAAAAGACAACTTGATGAAGAAATAAGCAATCTAATCCAAATTTCTCAAATGTGTGTCTTTGTGTTTCAGCAATGAGTCAGAAAGAGATTTGTGCTGAGAGAAATGACAAAGTTTGAAGTTTTACAAATGCAAACTCTGAGCCGCACGGTTTCACATGAATTTTCCCGAGAATGTTCACATTATGACTTGAAAGCTGCATCAGACTGCTGCACACTGTCTGTGGATTATTTTCACGAGAGTCCTGTCAGTATGTGTATCTGACTGCCCTGAGGTTCATTGACGAGGGAGCATTGGTTTCAAACACTTTAAGTTTTGCAACACCTGCACAAGTCTTGACCTGCACAAAACTCACACTCAGGGCCTGATTTATCATGTGTTATTTATGAGCATTTTAACTTTTAGTGTTGGAAGGTGTACATACATCAACTAAATAAAACATATACGAACCACCTCAAATTCTGCATCTTTAGTGTGCGTAAGAGAAAATTTTGTCTCTGCCAAGGTTTTGCTCCCTGTTTTGCACATGAGCAAATGCTTAAAATCTGGCCCTCGTGTATATCAGGGTCTTTTCACAACGTTCCAATTGTGTGTTCCTTCCTATTTCATTTCACTCACGCTATAAGGTCAAGTTTCACATAAATGCAAACGCTTTCATGAAAGCAGGAAGTCAAGTCAGCCATTCAGCGAACAGGAGTGAAGCAGTGTGTCGGCCAACAAACCCGGGTTGAGAAAGCAGACTGTATGTCCTGTCACGGGCACAATTTGTTCCTTTGCTTCTCATATTGCTTCATTCATTTTGAGATTTTAATTCAACAGAGAAAATCAAACCTACTGTACACAAAGCCTTTTTGCAAATTTCAACCAAGCAAATAAATGTAAAATGAGATTGTCACGATTTCAAAACTGTAAAAAAAAACACGTGCTTTCTGGGTTTTCTATTGGTCCATTTTGGCAGATGCGTTCATAAAATTCAGTTCATCATAGAAACGTTGAACATAGAAACGAAGCAAACAGTTTCCAAAACATAAAATGAAACCGGCTGATGCATCAGGCTGTTCAGACAGAGCTTCAGCTTGACTTTTTAAACACATATTCGAAAAATAGTCCTGCGTAAGGGGCTACCATCCTCCTCACACGCTGTGCTAATGCCCCATGCAGCATACATAAGCGATAGTTGACGATTCCCTCACTAGCCGCTCTCACACTGTCACCCTTCAGCTCTGCACACCCGCCCGTGTCAGTGCAATCTCTGTGGACGCGGCGCTGCTCCCATAACTGACAGCTCACGTCACGAAGAATACACCAGACCCCTACCGTTACCCTGACATCCCATCCCCGCTTATCCCTTTTTCCCCCAAAATTACCTGCTGTTGCTGTGCTGACAATACCTGGCACCAATTACAATGGCAGTGTCACCTATCAACTTACACCGGGACTCTGCATCTGGATGGAAAGTGACGACATAACAAGACACGGAGAGACTGGGCTTTACAAAGAGTCAGCATTCATTAGCTTTCCATCTGCGTCTCAATTCAGCCTGCAATCTTGGGTGAATAGTAAAACAAGGAGCTGTGTTACTGAATTAAACACATGCTTTTATAATTTAGCTAGTTACAGTCTCCATTTTCCTGTTCCGGGGCTGTTCTGGGATGACTGGAAGCTGTCAAAGCCTCTATATTTTTGGCTTGATATGCCGGGTATTCCCTGGACATGGCAGGCTTTTCCTTCAGGCCTGACACAAAACAGACAAGACAAGCGCTCTCTCCCACTTCGGGCAGGGTAAAATTACCAATTCGGCCATGTTATTGTGGTGGGAGTTTGCTGTGGTGAAGGATTTGGCCGAGCTAATGGGCTACGTGAGAAGCAGAATTACAAACAGTCACACACATTTCCCAGGGATCACCAGTGAAAGCCTTGTGTGGAACTGTGAAATAATAAGACTGTATAGATGGATGGATAGATGGATGCTACAGATTATTGATCGCACATGAACATGGCACTCAAGCAATGTTTAGGCGTGTAGACTTGAATATCTTTGCCCAAATGTCAGATGTGTGAAAATGTAGATGTTTCCACCACATCCACACTTTCCAAAGACAAAGCATTTTGATTTTGCTCGCAAGATAGACAAGTGAACATGCTAGCTACTCTACTTTAAAGTGAATGTAGACCCAAAAACAACTTTTTTGGTTGTTAAACTGTGTACATGGTGTTTCAATAGCAAGACCCACCGTTCTGAGTCTTTTTTTTTTTTTTTTTTTTTCATTTTTGGTGTAAACTAAGCAAATCAGAACGTTTCAGATCAAAATAGTCACAAACAGGCTGTGTCTCTCATGCAGCATTCATGTGCCCGGGAAACTCGAAGGTATCTACGTAACGATCGGCCCTCCTAAAATCAGAGCGTTCATGGCAGCAGCTTGTAGTACACACGTGGAGCAGTGACACTAACAAACATTTGCATCACTTCATCTTGATTTTCTTTGCTAATTTGTGAAAAAGTCATGTGGAAACTTATTGTTGTAACTCATGAACTTATGAGGAGCTGTAACTTTTCTTGTTGGTGACGTCACATAGAGTCTGAAGCTGCATTCATGTTCTCTTGAAGTTCAGAGCTCCGACTGGGAAAAAGTGTTTGAACACAGCTCGGGAGAGAATTTCAGCTCGGAACTCGTGCAGAAGTGTTGGCGGATGAGTTCCCTAGTTTGCGTTAATCACAAGAGCCTGGGCAGGACCCACGCAGGACCGCATGAGACTGGCACCGACTCAAATGACAGGGATTGAGTTTTATGTCACACTGAGAGTTCTGCTTCACCAGTAAAACACATTGAAACCTTAACACAGAATAAATGAGTTTACATCTGTATATTACCACTAAAATAAGCTCTAATTGCAGACTCTGCTTTTCAGTAAGTTTGTGGGTGGAGTGAGCTTTACTTAACAGTGCCAAACAGGAAGTGGGCTGCAAGAAAGGGTGGGCAGAATAAGATGAATATCTAAGCAGGCTTCTGCAACCTTTTACTGCAAAAGAGCCACATTTGCCCAATTTAAACCAGATCAACTATCAACTTTCAGAAAAAACCACAACCATTTAGTAAAAAAAAAAAAAAAAGATGGATAGAACAAAATAAGCACATACTGTAAATAGAATAGAGTAGCAAAAAGTGTTCTTTAACTTTTTCAAAGTCTAGTTCCTCACTCCCAATCAAATCTCAAGAGCCGCACTGATGTCTTTAAAGAGCCACATGAGGCTCTCGAGCCACAGGTTGCAGACCTCTGATCTAAAGGAACAAGATTTCCATGGAAACAAACAACAGAAAGCTCCTCTAGGACACTGAAGAGTCCATTTTAGGAAGATGCAAACCTGCTCAAAGTCCAACAAAAACACCCAAGTAAAAAAAAAAAATGCTTTTGTTGCTTTTTTTGGGTTCAAAAGTTACACAGTGTACTTAAATTCAAACTCAAACATATCTACTGTGCAGCCGGTTTTAACCACGTGCCGCTCAACCCCACAAGAACACAAACTGCATGTTCACAGGTCACAGCTTTCATTTGCGCCACATTAAGCAGGAAAAGCATGAGTTTGTCCACAAAGCTGCTGGTGCCTGTATTGTTCTCACTTGTGCTGTTGAACGTTCCCTTTGGCACACCACAGCCCTGTTTGTCACCAGGTCGCCGCAGATAAACCGCAGAAAAATTACCCAGCATGCACGGCTCCATACATGCGTCTACGTGCTCCCAGGTGATTTATGAGTTCGACGTGCGCAATTAAAGCAGGTCTGAGAGTGCTATTGTTTTCTTTATCCTGCTGACACCGGAGCACTCCTGCAGGTGAGGCCCAGGGAGACAGTGATTAGTGACTCGCAATAGGCAACATGTTAAATAAATGAAATACAATGTGCCTTCAGCTAGCATAATAAAGCTGGTGGAAAAGGGAAAATGTAGAAAACAGTTTGTTGGTGAGAACGGGTGCAGTGGATTGTTGGAAAAGCACAGTGACGGCATTATTTGGAGCTGTGTGCAGATGAGGCTGGAGATGTTAATAAATGAGAATTGTGGTTTAAACATTTGGATGCTCAAAAATGTCTTTAATAGTGAATAGTGAATAGTGAAATTCAAGCTGACCACCAGCCTGAAAAAGGTAATTCAAATTCAGGACCCAAACCCAAAGGACCCCACGCGCTAGTTTTGCTTTGTTAAGACTGTCGGAGCAACAAATAAAGTTTTCTTGTGTGTTTTTTTCTACTTGCCTTTCAGCCTGTTCTTCCTTTTTTGGAGTTCTAAATGGATTGTTGTGTCTTAGGTTGCATTAACAGTACACTTATTATTCGGGTCAGGATTTGTTTGCCTGGATAGTTCGGTTTGATTTAGTAATTATGAACGCGTAAACAAACTCTGATCTGATCCAAAATTTCGAAATCTGGTCCAGAGTTCGGTCTCGCCTCAGTTTGAGTGGTTTGTTTGTTTTGTGAACGCAAACAGATCGAGAGCAAAACAAAACCAGGAAGTTAACACTGACTTGAATCACATAGACACATGTGAAGCTAAGAATCAAAGCAAAGACCGTGTGTGAGATCGATAATGAGACAAATAATATGCAAAAACACATGAAAATAAGAGGAGAAGGACAGGGGATGATTCAGGTAGAATTAATTATGATCACATGACTGTATATCACCAAGTATCACTAGATGGCGTACTTTTACCACGACACAAAAACAGCGTAATTTGAGCACGAGTTCACAATTGTTTTTATGTTACGCAGTGCATTTAGCACGATATGAAAAAGCGTAAAAATTACACGAGGTTTCACAGCGTTAAAAAAACACGAGTTTTGGTTGAAGCCGTGGGGACAGTTTCTTTAGGTTTAAGTTTAGGCATCAAGTTACTAAAATGGGTAAGTTTAGATCTGGGGCTTAGGGCAGGTTAAGATTAGAATCAGGATTTCATTAATATTCATAAATAAGAACACGTCTTAACAACCACCAGTGAAATGAACGTGGACTGTGACGCGTACTATAATTACGCATAACAGCTGTGGACTCTAATCATACTGCTAATCATATCTAATTTACATGTTGTGTAATGTCATGGTAAATGTACGCTTTCTTGTGAGATTGGGCTCATATCACATTATAACTCTTAGATGGAAGCAAATACAGAAAGTAACACTACAGCTCCTATTATTGCGGGGAAAATGACCTACATATTAATATAATATTTAGTTTTACAGCTAAATGAGCAGATGACAAACCTTTCAGAGACGGATTTGCTCAAATAGATGAACTTTTTGTTACTTTTTACACTGGGCATTTGGAACAAAAGCCCAGTCCTCCCTCTGGTCTTCTGAAGTAAAAGTCCATGCTGTTTGAGCTCCGACACTTCGTCAAGTTGTGGGACAGATCCAGAAAAAAGAAAATATAAAGTCCAGCAGCGTGTTTGTTTCTAATGGATTCGTAGCCACTGATAGCCGAGAAGTCGGGTGTCTTCTTTGCTGGTTGCGTAACGTGAAAAGGCGAAAGGCAGATGTGTCTCTTCTGCACTGGTTTGATTGTCAAAAAGTGTATTGTGAACAGAAGCGGGCCAGTTTAGAGGAAGATATAATGTTGCAACTTTGGTTCCCAATCGAGCCGAGTCCGATTCAGTTTGTCTAAGATGCAGCCTAAGATGATATTTTTCCCAGTGTTTTCCTCTGCTCAAATCATCTTTCATTAACTCCCCCAGAGCACTGTACTTTTGTCTCACACAACACTGACAATAGTGCAAACAGTCCCGCTCTTTATCTCGGTGTGGATGTGTGGAGTCCCTGTGGAGCTCGTATTAGCGTTGTGCTGGTGCTGAGGACAGACAGGGCTGCAGCTGCTCCGTCCTCCGTCCCAGCACTCTCACTCCTCACTATTCTGGAGATTCTGTGTTTTCGGGCCTCCTGCGGGGGCTGTGTGTTCCCTGGTCCCTGAAGTGATAATGATGGCTTGCTCGCTGCCTGCTTTGTTCTTCTGCACAAAAGCGTGACAAACCCAACAGCACAAGAGTTGCTGCTGCTAATAACAAAAAAATGAGAAGAAAGGCAGAGAAGAGAAAAAGATTTGGTTGTAGCAGCGAGCACAAATGGACGCGGCGGTGGTTGTTAAGTTGCAAAGTGACTGTTCGCAGTGAGAATGTGCCCAGACAGCGGCAGATAGTGAAATAACTGTGTTTTACTCTGTGTCCCTGACAATTTTATAGCTTCAAGACGGTCTTAAAGATGACTTCAGTAATTAGGTGCTTTAAATAAACAGCTTTATCAACATGGAAGAAGTGCTCAGCAGCAGAGTGGTTAGAGTTAGGGCTTTGGGAGGTAACACTTTACATTACGGCTCAGTAATACCATGGTAATATACATGTAATAACATAAAGTGTAATATTATGGTAGCAGCAATGTAATAGCAATGTAATATCAAGGTAATAACAAAGTAATTACCATGTGATTTACAGCACTTGAAACTTTAAGTATATATAATGTAGCTTCGAAATTTGTAAGTGAATAGTCAAGTTCTGTGTTTGCTTTCGTCCAAGTTGACTATATGAATTACTTTATAAGTTCACTATGTTATGCTTCTTTTACAGGTTTCCCATGCTCATATTCACCACCATTATCATTCAACAGAATAAACTTTATTAAAAAGCTGTCTTTACTATTTGCCTGAATGTCTACAGCACCAAAAAGCATCGTGGGCTGAAGACTTGGGTTTTATTTCTATGAAGCAAAGTAAAAACAGATAAAAGTGCATTTTGCAGCCCTGTGTCCAGTTTATTGTTCAGAAAAGATGACCAAGTGTGTTTCCTGGTTTAATTTCCAATAGTGATGCCAATAGTAATGGATTGGTATTTTCAAATACATATCTTCAAAAACTAATGTATGTAGTAAGCTGTAATGTAAATGTAATGTCAAAGAATTTACACAGCTGCTACAACAATGTTGCCAATTTCAGTGGCAGCATTTTAATTTTATAGAAATTACAGAATTATTCCATTAAGTCATCACTGATGATTAACACAGTGACTTCATTACACAAATTTTGTATTCATAAATTATTATTCATAAATGCAATGTTACACAACAAAATCCTTTGTACTTACTTGTAAACATTGTGGAAAGCATGTGTCTCATTTCAGGGTAATTAACAGAAATGCTTCCTTGTTGCTCAGGTGATGACGCAGACACATGGAAAATGAAAACAATTACTAAGAAAATGTAGTATATTGTAATGTAACAACAGATGAATTACTTGGTAATTACTTTGTTATTACCTTGCAATTACCATATTATTACCTCAATATTACCGTGTTATTACTAAGCCATAGTGTAAAGTGCTACCTGTTGGGGAGATTGATTTACGAAGAATAAACAAAATCAGTATCACATGATCTTTCTGGGAGGAGGTTTTCCTCTAATCTCATAAACATGAATGTGCAGCAGACATGAGCAAACTGTGTCCCAGCTCGGTTTTGAAAATAAATGCTACTTTTTATATTTCTTTTATTTGATTGATTCACTGTGGAGCATATGTCCTTGCTGGATGTCCTTATATTTTTCAGAGTGCAATAATTTAAAATAGAAGAAAAAAAGCCTGTTTTACAAAGAAAATTGCTTACAATAATGATTAATATTTGTCATGCCAACGAGTGAGGTCCGGCCTTCCTCTACTTAGGTTCGAATAAGGCCCTCGGGGAATAATAACTGTCCTGATGTACAGCCGGTCAATTGGCAACACTGTTATATTCCTTTAGATGAATCCCATAAATGAATGAAAAGCTCAATAGTCTAAACCGGTCTAGAACGAAGCCCCTTCACGAGCTGGACAAAAGTGTATAAATGCAGGTTCTCGAGTCAATACCATGAGATTGAAAAACATTTTTGGATAAAAGTAAAAATATGTTGATCTTTGAAAAAACCCGCTAGATGACATTTAAATTATTTTCCTATTATACTCCTGGTTCTCACTGTTCCTGTTTTTCTCCTTCAGTGTATGCACTGATGGTAATGATGCCATGTATTTATGTTGTTTAGTGTACATAATGCATATTATGTTTGTGATGGTCAGCTGGTCCACAGCTCATGCCAGTCTAACGCCAGATTGATTTGAGTACAATTCTCAATTAAGTTTTACTTTGTCTGCCGCTGAAAACTGTGAGGTAAGATATTTTGCAGTGTTTGAATCTGATTGGTCAAACATTTTTCTTTCAAAAATTAACACATTTCCTCAGTTAGCAAGATTTTTGAAGTCAAAGTAGTCAGTTTTTCTGCTAAAATAGTTGTTTGTTTTAGTTCACACTTATGGGTCAAAAATGACACATAGGTTTTTCTACTGTAGAGTCTATCGGGTTTATTTTCTGCTCTGCATCACTTGCAGAATCTTTTTAGCAATGGTATGAGGGCAGAATTAGGGCTTTTCTATTAGTATCGCCTCGGCTCGGGTCGGCTCTACTCTACTCTACTCGACTGCACGCGCTTCTACCAGGCTTAGCCCCGCTCAGAGGGAGAGTATTGTGAACATGGGAGGGACCAATTCCTGCTCTCTTTTGAAATGTTACTTATAGGTCCAAAATGTTTGTTACATTTGTCAGACTAAAGACATTTTAGTTTGTTCAGTTACATCTCAGTACAAATGCACTGCAAATGAACAGCTGTTCCGGAGCTGCTTTAAGTTTCATTTTCACTTTCTCGCCACACGTGGCATTATAACAAAGGAGCGACACAACATTTACTTTTGATAGGTATTACATTTTTTTATCAAACTTGTTTGGGATTCTGTTTTTAACTGCAGCGATAAGAAGGATGTCACAGGAAAGATTTAATTCAATTAAGTGTTGTTTGTAACTCCAGACATGTTTCTTTGTTTCTTCTGTTTACTTACTTAAGTAAGCTGACACACTGCGCTTTGTTTGGAAAAACTGCAGATAATACATAAGCTTGCACACAATCTGTTTGGTAGAAGTGAGACGTGAATTGCTGTGACATGGAGCGTAGTTGGTGACGTGGGTCTATAGAGTTATAACTTCATGTTTAGTATCTGCTCCTGTACCTCTGGCCCTGGGGTAAAGCAGGTACTAAAAAAGTACCTGGTCCCAGGGATCTGCCCCAAATGGAAAAGCTCTGCACCAGGGCTAAGTCATGCCGAGTAGAGTAGAATAGAGCAAAGCAGGTACTAATGGAAAAGCCCTATAAGTCTCCTGTCTTTGTTCTTAGTCTTACTTTAGTTAGTTCTTGAATCACTTCCTAAGCACTGTATACATCTTGGCTACGTCAACCACTTTTGTTGCAGCACTTGACGACTGCTGAAAAAAATATTACTAGAATTGAACTCTTTGTCGGTATCATCAACAAACACCAAAGGCAGCAGATACTTCATGAGCCAAACTACACTATCGATCCAGTTTTTGCCAACATCATTTATGGTTCGCCCAGTCATTTTTCAGCTGAGTTGTTTTGGATTGCCACCTGTGACACCTCACCTCTGCACCGAAAACTGTAACCCGCTGTATATAGAGGTCACAAACATACTGTACAGAGACAAAGACAATTGCCTCTGCAGCGGTTGACATTTCCTCAGATACAACAGGCGGCTCTCGTTGTTTTTGCTCTGGAATTTCACGGTGCCATGAAAACCTACGTGTGGAGCTGCAGTATTGAATTACATTGGACAGAAGACAAATGCAGCAAAAACAATACAAGAGAGCAATGACTGTGAGTGAACATTGTGAGCCCAACGTGAACAAATCAAAAATAATGTCTCACTCTGACAAATGCTCTTCCATCCATCCGTGAGCTCCATCTGTTAAAACTGTAGCAGGCAGCACACAACAAACTTGGACTTCTGTTCTGATACAAAACACTGTCCAAATACCAGGCTGTCTGTTAGATCTCGTTTACCACCATCGTTCTTGGTACATTTATAACTGTCAGTCATCCAAAAGTACATTGTAGTAAAGAGGATCGCACCTTTTTCAGAATACAAATACTGATATTGAGTATATGTTATAACAAGATTCTACAAATGGTCGCTATTTATAAAGCACTTTTTCACCCGTCAAGACACTCAAAACACTTTGCAATCAAGGATCCACTCACCCACACTCAGCCAAAGTGCCTTGCCCAAGGACACAATGACAATCTGCTCTTGTGTCCGACTGTGACTCTTGGTCTTCAAGCAGTCTCTCATCTCAGTACTCACCAGTCCCTGAAGTCAGGCAGACTCTGTGCAATTTTTGACCCATTTTGGAACAATTTTTCTGTTGTGCGACAATTTTGGAGATGGGCACAAGTTTCAGCTCAGTCATGTGACGTGCAGCGTGTAGTGTACATTGAGTAACGAGAAGAGATTAACACCTCATGACCAGTTTCTGATCAACAATTGTGGGATCACAAGAAAATCAAACATGTTGAAATCCTAGTCACTCCTCTTGGGAAGATCACACTGTAGAAGCAGTGCCACAGTCTCTCACACTGCCCTTGCAGTTTAGGGCATCTCTACTTCCAGATTCTTCTTCCTCTCCTCCACCTTTTATGTTGTGCTTCTGGATACTTGAGTCTGACGCGCAGTGGGTCGGCGTACAGTGTGAGCACTCAGATCACATAAGACCATCCGGATGTGCAGTGTGAGGACATGAATAGTGAGCTGCTAACTTTTGACCCTAAGGATTCACTCATACAGTGTGAGCAGCCGCTGCACATCCTCCACTGAAAACATCGCCCAGTGTCTGCCCACCTTAACTTACGTAGCTTCAGGATTGAGATCAGACTTTAACAAGCAGGTGTGACCATTTTAAATCCATATTTAGGTATAAACATTCCTCTTTGAAAAAGCTTATGGTCAGGGCAGTTAGGAACAGAAACTAAATCTACAGTCTTAGTTAAGTTGCTCTAGGAGCAAATACATATTGGGTAAAGTATGGTAAAGTAGGGTTACACCGGGCTCACACTGCCTCCAGTCCAGATCCAGATCCTGATCCGTCTGGGTCAGTCGTCACTCACACTGCAACCAGAATATGCATTTGTATGTACGGACTCTGCTGGCCTCGCGAGACCACGAGTTCACGGGGAATCACGCTCAACTTGGGAGTTTCAGGGAGTTTACGTGATCTCTGGCACATGTGTATGTAAACAAGGAACACTTGCACCGTGTTTTGGGCTTATTTCACGTCACTTCATTTTCTGTTGGATTTTTCGACGCATAATGGGTAAGTACGGGACGTTTATTTGCCTCCTGTGTGTTCAATAGTCGTGTATATGTCGAGCATTTTGCAGTATTTGTTGTAGTAGCAGAAATGTAAAATGTTTTTTACTTTGAAAACCACCGGATTCACTTCACCCGCGAGCGCTTGGTTTCCTGTTTGTCGTGACTTGTTTTCACAACTTTGGCTCCGGAGCGCTCCGGCAGTCCGGAAAAATTTCAATGAAACAAAAACAATTTGGCCGTACGGAGCAAAGCCGCGCGGCTCGCCGGACCGGACGGTGTGAGAGCCTCTCATTACTTTTCAAGAAACGGAAAGCCCGTACGCCGGACCGGATCCAGTGTGAGACCGGGGTAGGCATTATCGTGCTTTTCTCTGATTTTTCCCACTGTTCCCATAAAGAATATTCAACTAGTTCATCTACAGTCTGTTTTTTTTTGCCATTATCATGTTGTTCCTTGTCCCACTAAGGATAGATGTTATTACAATTTGTTACATATTGCAGAGACTTACTACAGAGAATTACAGATTGTTACAAAAACTTACATCTGGGCTACATGTTATTACAGATTGTTACATAGCGCTACATCTGGGCTACATGTTATTATAGGTTGGCTCCAGGTTTCTTGCACATATTTATATTTAAGTTACACCATAACACTAGTTCTCACACAGTTTTTCATTTAGGTTACATGTTACACATTTCACCTACACTATCTGCATGTCCCATTTTTGTTATTACTTGTTGCTACACAATGTTCTATTTGGTGTTACAGGCTGTTACAATACAATGTATTCTGCTTAATCTGACATTAACCGCACATGTCAAGTGCACTGTAAAGCTGTATTGTTTTTGTTTGTTTGGTTGGTTTTTTGCCATAGCCAATACAGATTCCAGTCAGACCGTGTGTGTCAGGAGACGCTTTGCTCCCGTGCAGTGTCAGCCCCATTTTCACTTCATCTCAGCCTGGCCATTTATCAAATTACCGCCCGTTTCTACAGCTGACAGGAGACATTACCGAGTCACTGAGGAGGAGAAGAGCTCTTTAGTGTGGAATCCCGCGCCCAGGCCTCCAAATGGGTGCTTCTTCTACCATTTCGCTAAACCCGCCGCCCTCCCATCCGCAGGGTCTGTCTCCCTGCTTGTTAAATCTCTATACAAATATTGCCAGTGTAGGTTAGGGCGCGGCGGAGGGGGAAGTGGACGTGTAAGCTGGAGATTGTGTTTGGGGAGGAGGGCTGTTGTGTGGGAGAGGTTCTGGCAGGCCCATTATCCCGGCGCTGTCAGCTTGTCTGCTCCTCTGCGTTGGAGCTGCTCTCACATTCAAACATGGGTGTGCTGCCCCTGTACCTCGCTGCCCTCCTCTGTTACGCTCCGGAATCAGCCGCTGCTACAAATACGAGATCTGCTGTCCTGACTTAAAGTAAATAAGGATAGATCTTCAATAGTTTGTGAGGAATACGAGCTGCCTGAGCAAAGAGGTTGGGTGGGATTTTCTGTCAGAAGCTGGTTGTTTGTTTTCTGGCCTATGGAGACTTTGCAGGCAAGTTTAGCTGCATAATCACACTGTAAACTCATTAGTTTAAAGCCTCTATGACAGATTATTGCATGTTGACATTGGTGTGATAGTATTTGTGGTAAATAGGCTATTTATTTTTATTTACCATAATAATATTTATATTTTACTTGCCAAGCTAATCCAAGCGGTATATATAAAATATGTCCCTCTCTCTAGTTTCAGTGGGCGTGATTGATAGATTAATTAGCCAATTAGGTTTGCCTATCATCTGCCATAAACAAACAAACACGGCTGCTTTACAATGAAAAAAAAACAAAAACCTTTACATGTTTCGACTGCTTGTCTGCGCTCACCTTCAGAAGCGTCACTTGATGTTACTGTGACGTTGCCTGACCAGTCAGCCCCTCCTACATTCTGTTTGAATGCAGAAGGGTCTGAAACCTGAGCCTCGGCCAATAATTTCCTTGTGCAATGTTTGGATGATCCAATCAAGCACGGCTTTTCTGACACCTGACACTAAAGTTTATATTCTGTTCTGTTTTCTTTTAAATGCTTATGTAAAGCACTTTGGTGAAGCATTTTTTTTATGTGTTTGTGCTATTTAAATAAAGTGGCTTGGCTTGTTCAAGGACTACAGGTGTAAAACAGCATTCATGCTATACCCAGGCACCAGCATCTCTTATGACTTTTGTCTTGGAAAATGTATTGTTATGTCCCTGTGCAAATACAATAAATACATGCCATACCAGAAATGCCCGAAAGCAGGAGCTTAGAATAGTTTCCATAAAGGGTTCAATAGTTCCAGGCACCTTGTTCTAAAGGAAGCTAAAAAAAAAATGCTGATATATACTACATTTGTGATATTTTGAGACTTGTTATAAATTGAAATATTGGTTTGCAACAGTGGCAAAGTTTATTACTAGAAAAAGGCTATAGCTAAATATAAATAAAATCATACCATCTCAAAATTTGACATTTTGGAAGCTAGCTTTTTATTTTTCAGATTTATTGTTTTACAATGGTAAAACAAAAGCCTCCAGGTATTTTGCCAGAGTAAGTTTTTTACATACACGATATTTGATTCTCATGAACTGGTCACAAACTTGGGGAAAAGTGATGGGAGTGAGAAAAAGAGTAAACAATATGAGAATGAAAGAAATTGAAAGAGTTGAGACTGTTTGAGCATGACAAGAGTAATCGTAAACATTTGCTACATCAGGATGCTTTGTCTTGCATAATCGTAACCTCAAATTTAACATTGTGACATCCCTAATACTGATTAGATTAACTCTTTACGGCCACACTTCTCTGACACGAAGCCTTCTCTCATCGCCTAATATCCTGCAATATAAATCCCTAAATCATCTCCTTCTTAAAACGGAATATTCTGGGGCCCGATAAGCTCAATTAAAAGTGTTAAATGTGAGAATAATTCTGGCTGCCATTTTAGCTGCTGTCTGGGGGATGGCAGCAGCAGAGAAATGTCATTGTACCAGAGCAGAGAACAGCAGCGGCGAGATTAAGAGAACCTCCGAGACCCAGGGAGCAGCTTCAGCCGGCCACTATGAATCAAAGCCCACAGAGGTGCACTGCTTTTAAACGCAACGCTTTTTATATGAGCCAGCTAATAGCATCTTTCTCCTGTGAGCGCCGTTACTGATGGTTCTGTGTCTGCGAAAGGCCAAAGCCACATTTCCAGACTGAGCATAACCATCAATGTAATTATGTTTTTTCATAGATTGGTTATATGCAGCGCTATAAGGTTAAAAGAGGCAGGTGAAAATAGACATTTCTGGGGTTTGTCTGTGTTATAACAGTGCTCTCTCATCATTAGTTGTGTTCATGCATGTTTGGGTATCTTGTATTGTGCTACAGCTACTTAACTCTTTCCCTGCCAATGATGAAAATATTTATTATTGCGCGGCCAACAGTAGCCTGCCAATGACGTCTGTTTCCATGATAGACCTTTTTTTTCTCTGTGGCATGTCGGGCTCTCTGATGCACGTGCTGATTTCCCTGCAGTCAAAAACAGGATACAGTTTTATAGATTTACCACCCAGTTAGACCTGCGTTAGCCTTAGTTACATCTACAGCCTGTCCGTCCATGGAGTGGATCTCTTCTTTACTGTGGTTCTCCTCAAGGTTATTCTTTTCCCTAAGTTTTTTTTTTGAGTTTTTTCTTGCCAAGAAAGAGGGTCTAAGGGGATGCTCTGGACAATCATTCATTTGCTTTACCAATAATCTGCTTTGGCATTCTTGATCAATCACTGCTTCTGAATGTTTATTGTTTCATTGAATGTGTTGTGTTTTATTTTTATTTTCTACTGTTCATGTTTGCTAAATTAATAACAACGACTGTTGTTGTGATTTTTATACAAAAATAAATTGATTTGATTTGATTACAAAGACCCAGAGGAAGTCACAGGACTGGGAAATGCATGTGCTCTTTTGTTGACACTATGGAGTTTACGTAATCAGCTGCTTCTAACGGGCAGACTTTCTTTTCAAACAGATTACAGGCAAAACATCTTGGACTTAAAAGAAGAAAAGCACGATCTACTGGACTATGGCTCGAGGAGAACAGCACATGCTCAGAGTCTCGATGGGGAAAAGCTAAACTCTCTCTTCGGGGAACGATCCAGAAGTGATCAGAGTACGTAAAACTACAAAGCGTCGTCTATTTGTGATCTAAACTCCGCAAAGTCTCTTGCGTTGACATCCTCGTCGTTGTCCATGTGCTCTCCGTTGCGTGCTTGCATACTCCCCCCAATGAAGCAAAGTTCGAAGTGTCTCTTGTATCTGTCCTCCAAAAGTCTCTCCTCTTCCTCTTTAACACCTTCAAGTTGATTGGCCTTCCAGTCTTTGGTTCACGCCATTTTTGGTTGTCACTTGTCTCTTTCCAAAACAATTCACTGATGATTTCATCCTAGTGTGATACTCGGAGACCACAGTCTGAACTTAGACACCTTGTCGACTTGCACAGATCAGTCTGTAACAGTTCGGAGGTCAACTGTAAACCAGTCCTTTGGAATGTCTATTTTCTTCTTTCAGCAAATACACATTTAACTCTTAGCCTAGTCCTTGCATTTTTACATTTGAACCATTTGAATGATTACAAATTATCAATACAATTAAACATCCTTCTCGTCTGTAACACCAACACGGTCTCACAAGAAGCGTACATTTAGCACGACACAAAAATAGCGTATTTTTAGCACGATATCAGTCCTGTTTTGCGTACATATGTTACGCGTACATATAGCACGATATGAAAAAGCGTAAAAATGACACGAGATTTCACCGCGTAAAAATGCCACGAGTTTTGGTTGAAGCCACGTGGAGACGTTTTCTTCAGTGAAACGGTTAAGTTCAGGCAAAAAGTTACTAAAATGGTTAAGATTAGGTTGGGGCTTGGGGCAGGTTAAGATTAGATGTGTGATTTTGTTCATTTTCATGAATAAGAACACTTCTAACAACCTCCATTGAAATGAACGGGGACTGTGACGCATACTATAATTACGCAAAAGAGCCTTAAACTCGTGCTCATCATACGCAATTTACATGTTGCGTTATGTCGTGGTATATGTACGCTTTCTGTGAGATCGGGCTGGTAACACAGCTTTTGTTGGTTTAAAGATGAAAAGAAACTCGTCCTCATTGTTTAAATCATGTAAACCTTGTATTTTTTATCCTAAAGACATTATTTCATTGTAGTGGCTCATATTCTTTCACCAAAAGTAGAGCAGATGAAAATAACACTGACATAAAGTTTGTTATAGAAAAAGGACGTTTTCCCCAATGAAAACAAGGAATTTTATATGTCTATTAAAAGGGAACAGATTAATGTAGATAGGCAAATCTTTTTTTTATTATTAGTATTGTGATAGTAGACACATTTGATGTACAATATGTCATGATTGTACATGCCTATATATCTACGTTTTCTTAAGAGACTGAGCTGGGTTTGTTGCAGTCTCTTTGGTGACAATAATACTGCCAGTCTGTCTCTTGGTCAAATTGAGTTAGGGTTAGGGTCTATTGTAATGGAAACATTAATGAACTGAATTATGATGGTAAACATACATGCATTTTAAAAGTCTAATGGAAATATCAGGTTTATTTTGCTCTTGAATCCAACTGATGGGCATAAATACACATTCTCATTTCAACTTCCCAAACTGTTTACTGGCTTCAGTTCAACAGAGTTTCCTGACCCTCTTGACACAAAATGGTTTATTCATCAGTCGATTGCTCTAAGTGTATACAGGTCACAAACAGGAAGCACAAAAATAACCCAAACCTCTGCTTTCTCCACACAGTCTTCTGGCTCCGACTCCGCTCTGACTCACTTCAATCTCATCGGAATCTTGGCTCCGGAGCAAAGAGGCATGTTCGGACAAATTAGTGCTGAGCTGTAAACCTGCCTTAGATAAACGACCGCCCCGCCTCCCCTGGACCTGCTCCTCACACAGATGAGATTTATCCTGCACAAATCCCAGTGTGCGGAAGTGCTGTGAGTTGTTTTTGGGGTCAGTTTGATCTTTCAGCGGGAAATAACACAAACGTCCAGTCGTCACCTAAAGATACACTTGCTTCTGTAGGTTTATTTGGGAGATTTGGAACTTCAAAGAACGTTTTCTCTAAATGTTTTTCACTCCCACAGAGACATAAAGATATTTAAGTACAGCTCCTGCACTTTTATACTATTGTTTTGCTCTGTCTGCTCTGGAGAAAAAAACAAAACAAAACAGAAATAATAATAATGCAAAAAAAAACGGTTTAAAGGTTCTACACCCAATTTGTGCTTCCTTAAAATTCAAACGAAGCTTTTTTAAACTTTCTAGATGTGATGAGACAAGGCTGGTAAGATAATAGCAGTCAGCCACAATGCTATCAACAACAATCAACAACAACAGACAAACTTTGTGGATTTTAGTGAGCAAACAGGACATTATTAAATGGAGCCAGGACTTCTGGATTAATATTTTCTAAATGAATACATTAACAATAGATACATTATTGTATTGTAAAAAATAAATAAACTAATTAATAATAATAATAATAATAATAATAATAATAATAATAATAATAATAAATAATAATAATAATAATAATAATAATAATAATAATAAAATAGCACTTCAAAATGGCTGACCTTGGTAATGTAATTGTGTTGTTTGTATTCGTCTGAACCAAATAAATACATGTTTATACATAATATATCTTTACAGTACATATATGTGCATAGGCATATAAATAGGGATTAGGGAAAGTAGCATGTTATAATTTTTTTTTTTTTTTTTTTTTTTCAGCTGAGAGGACTAAATTATATGAAGTAATGATGAATTAACTATTAGATAATGAAAAGTTTATCATGACTGTACTGTTTTAACTCTGCCCCACGAGTCTGTAATAAAAGCTTGATGATGATGATGATGATGATGATGTTTTACTAAAGGTTGGAGTTTATCTGTTTATTTCAAAGGTCTTTAAAACCAGAGAATTCATTGTATTCACAAAAGGTTAAACCATCAGGATGAAATACATATATTTCCTCATGTAACGTGATGCAAAGTCAGATCTCTGGATCACAACAAGAATGTTCTGGCTGATGTTTCGTCCTGGTTCTCCAGTTTTCTAACCTGATCTCGCAATATGTGTGAATTTAGACATTTGAGATAATCCTTCTGATCTTCCAGTAGCCCGACTGGTTTGAAGTCTGACCCAGCGGGTTAATGGCCCAATCACTTCGCATCAGGGGGGTTGAGGGGGTTGGTTGCAGAAGTACTGCTGTTTCTGCAGCGTCTGATTCTGAAGAATATTCTGTATTTCTACTTCTGATTTAGTAGAAATAGAGAGATCTTTTGTTTATCAACAAGGGCGATGCGCGCGCACACTGCCTGTAGAAAGAGCCTCCGCACATAGACACAAACAGTGGAAACAAGTCAAAAAAGCTCCATTGTCATCCAACGTCAAGAGTATTTCAATTTGTGAAAACAAAAGCTATGCTGCTAAGTTACATTCAGGTAAGAGAGAAAACGCTGTCTTAAGCTTCAGGCGACAGACGTCTGTCAGACCAGTTCATACCTGATGAAAGCAGCTGTCGTCCATTTTCGTTGTTAAATTCGAACAAGATTCGCAATGTAAACAAATGGAGAGGCGCACTTTCTGCATGACGCAAGCACAGTAGGGCGGAGAGTGACGTCGACTGAAAATCCCTCTATACAGAGTAAATTATTCTTTTTAACAGAATCAATCAATCAATCAAGTACTTTATTGTCCCGTCAGGGAAATTTGTCTTGGGCTGAGGGCCGGCAGCCACAACAAAAAATCACAAAATACAGACACAAGACAAGAAAACACAAGACAACACAGACATGGACACCTGCTCAGACCTTGTTACTGCTTGTTCAACAGTGTTATGGCAGAAGAGCAGGTGTGTGTGACACTTGTTCTATCCCACGTGGACATCGGACACACCATTACGATTCGTTTCTGTGATTGGTTAAGCATAAATAAGGTCGCCCACACCCAATCAGCTCGATGTATTTCATTAAACGTCCCACCTATTCCCAAACACTTTCAGTGAGTAAAGTTCCAGATGGATACTGTGGAAGAACTCAAATCAGAGTTCAACACAGATCCATCTGGCCAGTAACTCAGAACGATTTTCTCCACCACTCCTCCCATCTCCTCTCCCCTGAAAAAGAATGAAAGGTTAATTCATAAATACATTAGTTAATTATAGCAGATTTTTTTTTCCTGTTCACATTTCATTTCATCTTAAACTTAACTGAGATATTTAACAAATACTTTTCTTTCCTCTTCGAACTGCCACTTTTGTTTAGAATCAACAGCGAGTCCGTTTATTCTTGAGCAATATTTTTGGCACCTCGTCCCTCCTCTGGCTGTCACTGAAGATTTCTCCCTGGTTCATAGAATTCCATCTCTCCCTCCTTCTGTTTTGCTCCTTCTCTTCAGTCTTTCTCTGCCTCCTCCTGCTGCTGCTGCTTCTGGCTCCAGTCGGGATCATCTTTGAACCATCTGCTCCAGAGACTTGGGCGTTTGGGACGGACCGAGCAGAGCAGGGCCCAGTGCAGGCTTCCTCTTTATTCTCTTCAGCTCTCTCCATCCAGATGCCACGGCGCAAAAAAAAAAAAAAAAACTCCATCTCCCCAAACACACGTCTGCATAAAACACACAGCTGTGACTATAAACGTGACCCAGGATCTGCACTTCAGTTCAGAAAGGCGCAGAGAAGAACCAACACTGTTCTAACTCTTTTTCGGTTTTAATGACAGACTGTTGCATTTTTGTAATTATGACTTAGTTGGTGTAATAGTCCTTGTGGTAGGGCTGGGCAAAAAGTAGATTTAGATGAATCAAACTTGTAGCTCAAATGGTTTTGTATCATTATATGTGGCAGGAGGGAATGTTTCAACAAATAATGGGTTGTAAATAATATTAAATTAGAAAAGTCCAACTGGAAGTGAATCCAGAAACATGAAATAAGAATACCCTAAGGCTTACAGGTAATTACATTGAAGGCAGAGACAATGAGATCCATTTAGAATATTAACATTTATTTTAAGATGCCAAATGTTGCTTTATGCTCAGTCAACTGACGTCAGAAATGTTCATTTTGGAGACAGTTTGTTCATTTACACTTCACTGACAGTTTTCTCCATCAAGGCACATTAAAACAAAAGGAAGGGCAAGGCAACCTGTAGGAAGAGTTTAGTTAAAGACATGATCACAATGACTTGTTCGACCTGCTACGACTTCTCTGCGAACGATCATTCTTGAGGCGTTGTTACGAAAAAACAGTGCTTGCAGCACTTTTGTAAGTTTGTTGCCCGATCGATGGTCTTGTCAAAGATTTACTACGACCAGTCTACAAACGCAGAAACTAAACTGTTGAATACAGCTTAAAGCCTATGCAGTTTGTTTGTACGGGTGAGTGAAAATAGAGATGCAAGCAGCTCTGTGGTCCAGCGATAGAGGTGCAGTATTCAGCATGTGCAAGGGAGGACCGTGTGTGTGAGGAAAATGCACATCGCCTGACAGTTTATATAATTTACAACTGTCAAAAAAAGTGGAGTAAAAGGCTCTAACAGAACATCAGAACAGCACATTTGTAAATGACATGACTCTGGGTTTAGCAAAATTGCAAGTAATTTTTTGGAAAATATGACTCAATCTAAGATTTGTAACAAGAAATCATTGAAACATCTTCAAAACTGTAGCAATGATGGACAATTGAAAATTAAAAAAACACAAAAAAATGGAGGAAATCTTCCAACAAGACACAAGGGTTAAGCTAAATGCTAGGCTAACAGACCACATGAACCAGTGCAGGTGACCGAACCGCACTCCCACAATGAGCCAACACCCGACAGAGAACTACCCCAGTCACCAGCTTCAACGTCGGGCCCCACGGAAGCGATGGGGAACAACAGTGATGCTCTGCTTCACTGCGACACTACAGAAAGGTCTCACTAGACATTTGCTAAACTAATCGTTACATAAGTTATAAACTGAATGATGTCACATAAATTCAAGCTATTTTCACTCCCTTGTGTGAACGCAGCCTAACACTGAGCTAACACAGAGCAAGGTTGTTGTGCGCTGAGCCCATTCATGTAAGAATGTTCAAAATCATATATAAGAATCAGTACTAAAGAGTTTTTGTGGTAACTGTCTCATTATCAGCAGTAAGAGATGCCAAAATGAGACTTTAAATAAGACCAAAGAAAGATTAATCAACCATCAAATTAACCAGTCTCACATATGTAAATGAGCGGTGAGTTGAATAAGTGAACCGTCGATTTTCTGCAGACTTTTGTGAATAGAGCTTGTGTTTGTTTATGCATTGTTTTCGCTGAAGAATGACTGCGGATCCTGGGAGACCTGGAGGAGTCGGAGGCAGACTGTGAGAAAAGCAGCAGGCTCCCAAGGCCAACTGGAGGATCAGGTCTGCATTAAACACAAGGAGAGTGAGTCTGAATGAGAAGAAGGCTGGGTGAAAAACACACTTCTATCAGTGTATAAAGTGGCATCACAACATTCAATGTATAAGTGAATATTTTTTAAAGGAATTGTGCGCAAGATGCAAGGCACAGCAAAGCAATCACAGAAGAACTTTTGTTGTCACATTGTGAAATGGTCCAGACATTGAAGATTAGAAGCTACTAAACAATCAGGAACAAAGTTTTCTTATCAGGGTTTATAACCAGAGAGTCATTTTTTCAGACACCAGACTCTTTGTCATGGTGCATTCTCAAAAATAACATTTCTACATTTTGTGGGTGGAGCCTAAAAAGAACTGTTGAATGGAACTCAGCAGTGGAATATTGTCCTTGATTCGAAAGTAAATGGCTACATTGTGCCATAGGCTTTTCGAAAAATTCTTAAAGACATATTGTGGGCTAGCCAATGTACAAACTCAGATCCACAGCGCGGTTGTTTTCAGTCTGGTTCTTTCACACCAACATAACTCTCAGTCTCGGGAGGTGGAGCGATGCAGCTTCTGTTCAAGTCTCTCTGGGGCGCACCGATGTAAAAGAACATTCAAACAAACACGATCTGAACAACTACCAGTCACCAAACAAATGCTGAGTGAGTATGTGTGTGATGTAATGC
The DNA here is from genome assembly GCA_038363315.1 of Mugilogobius chulae. Lineage (NCBI taxonomy): Eukaryota > Metazoa > Chordata > Actinopteri > Gobiiformes > Gobiidae > Mugilogobius > Mugilogobius chulae. The sequence goes on from CM076409.1 coordinate 17,919,242, forward strand.
TTGACGAAAATGAGGAAACATAAGTTGTGTGTGAGTAGTTGTCAAATTCTGTGGTGAACAATGTTTCTAATTTTACCTCACTAATTGAGCTCAACTTCAATTTCCCGCCACAGTTCAGTCTTTGTTTTCCTCGATCCAAATAGTAACCATTTTCCTTCGTACTTACCTCCTATTTGAACCAGGTAAATAAGAACAATCCATGCTCGGCTAAATACTGTTTTTCTGTAAGCATCATTTCCGGTTTTCTGCATGATTTTCCTGCACACTGATTCACTGCTTCTACTGTTGCCAGGGCCAATCAAACAGCTCCAAGACTTGCTCCGTGCTTTTCTGACCATGACATCGCCATTTACACCAAACACACGAGAGCCGCCTGTCGGCTGAAGTTGCCAAGCCAATTCAGACGGGCGACCCTCGGCTTGGTGTGAAAAACCCTTAAAAAGCACATTTATAACTTAAAATATGACAAACTGTCTTATGAACTTCGTAGTTTATAAAGCTGCAGAAATGGATTTTAATCAATAGGATGTTATTTATTTATTTTTTTTATTTATTTTTTTCAAAACCCATAGAGTATTAACAGTAACTTTCCCAGTTTGAGATGATGATGCAGAATAAAAGAGATGATCTGTTCTCATAACTACAGTATGTCACTGAGGTCTAATTCTTGTTTCTCCAGGTTATTTGATCATTCCAGAGAGGTTGTTTTTAAATGTTTGGTGCTGTTGTGGCTTTAGTTTAGGTCACCGCTGAACAAAAAACAGCAGAAGCATGTGTTTGTACTGAGGAGCTGTCCATGGTGCTAGTTCAGTCACAATCTGTTCTTGAGTCTGCAAAGAGCTGTCCATGGTGCTGAAAACTGCCTAAACCCCACACAGAACCACATTTAATACAGAGCTGGTAAACTGAGAGGTGCTGGAAGAGTGAAGAAGGGGGTGAAGGAGGGGGTGAAGGAGGGGGTGAGAGTGGAGTGGAGCTGTGATTGTGAAAAACAAAAATAAATAGATAAATAAATAAAAAACTTGCAATGGTATTTAGACTACAGTATAGCAAATGTTGAATGCTGATTTAATTTTAATGTTATTCTAATTAATACATCATCTGTCACAATGCTAATGCCGCTAATGGCTACAAGGAGCTCATGTAAACAAGAGGACAAGATCACTCTCTGATGTTTTACAAAATGTCTGGATTCATAAACTGGCTCAAAGGAATCGGTTTGTTGGTTGATTTGAGCATTTTCCTTTTTATTACGTGTTTGGTTCATTGTTGTAAAGGTTATTCAGATGTGACCACTGAAAGAAAGAAACGCATCTCTCCGAGCTTTGAGATCTAATCATCAAGGTCGACTGAAGGGAACATAGAAGTAAGAAAACAAACTTCACATGTCAATAGGTTTTACATTTACTAATATAAAATGTGCCAAAGGTATTACAGTATTGTACAGGAACAGAAAAAAGATGGAATGTTAACAGTCCAAAGCAGAAGAATGGATTTAGTCTGATTGTATTCTATCTTCTGATTGGCACAGACAGACAAAGTGTATCTTTGAGTTTAAGCAGCTTTTAAAGTTGAGGTAACCAACTTTTGTTGTTGTAAAATAGTAAACTTTGTGTTTTCCACTAACAAGTACATGAGGCCACTTTGTACTGTCTGAAGTCTGAACTCTGATTGGCTGTGCTTGCATGGGCCTCTCCAGTTTCACTTTGTTATTTGTAAAAAGAAGTTTATAAGTCACAATTGCAACCAAAATGAATACATGTCGATACTAACCATGTGTCGGAGGATTTCCAAGAGGAAGTAATCAGATTTGTGTTTGCGTGTGAGAATCAGCTGCCTGATGTGTCTTCTATTTGAGTTCGGGGAAGCATGGCTTGAGTAATGATTCTTTTAAAAGTTTATATTGTCGTGTACATCCACTTGTTTTTGAGATCATAAACTGAGTAAGTACACAGACACTACCAAAGATGTCAGGAAACTGCACAGAACATAGAAGAAGTGAAAAAGCCTGCACACGTACAAGGTATCTTTTGACCAGACCTGAATTTGGTTTACTCTACTGGCATAATATATTTATTACTTGTAAATCCTATTTTGTTTGTTATTGCTATGGTTACTACTATTTTTTTATTGTCATTATTATGCAAAAACGTATTTTGTGTGTAACTTAATGTAACACACACACAACTAAATAAGTCCATTTATGAATGAATAAATTATAAATAAATCAAGTCAAGTCAATTTATAAATAAACTGACTTGGCTTTCTGCTCTACTCCATTGATTTCATGGACTTAAAAAACAATGCAGAAGATTTTATAAATCTACCTATGAAATCATAAACCTGGGACCCTCAGACACTGTTTTCTTTCCAGAATCCACACTTCAGCAAACTGTGAAGAGTGGGTCTGGTCACCACGCCCCCCGCCTGCGTTTCAGATCAAATCTACATCGTACTGACCAATCAGATTAGTTTATTTGTGTGACGCAGATTAAAATAAGAAGCTGATTGGTCGTTTGTCATTTAGACCAAAATCTAACTTCACGCACCTCACATTAAAATCTTTTTTTCCCTCGCTCATTGATTCTGCAGAAATCCACTATGTTTTTCAATTCAACGTGATTTTTTTTTAATGTATTTTTTTTTGTCGGGAGCAGCCATGTTGGTTTTCAGACAGCAGACCACGTGTGTCTCTGATTGGCTAATTAATCTGTCATTCAAGGCTACAGAAATTCCAAAGAGGGACACGGTGGCCAGACTATTTTTTTTTTACATATCGTCTGGATTTTCCAGGCAAGTGTTTTCTGAGGCTCAAAGGGGGAAAATAGTGTAATTTCTTTTGCAGCCATTATCTGGAGATATAACTCAATTCTTGACTTTATTTATGTAATTATTTATTTATGTATTTATTTCTTTATTTAGTTAGTTTATTATTGTTGTATTTATTTATTCATTGTATTTGTTTATCGTTAATAATTTACATGTATAGATGTATAGATATAATCAGGGCCCATAAAATGCAATTTTCATAAGTAATTGTTGTAACAATGGAGAAAAGAACAAACAAATTGCCAAAATAAATAAATACAATGAGTGTCTCTTTTATTTAAATGACACATTTTACGAATTTAAAATAATAATAATAAAAAAAAAAGTAGTAGTATCTTTTCAATTGCAAGTATGAATGTGAAATTTGGCAACAACAAAATGGACTACATCAGACACTTTTGAGTCCAAATTGTCACACTTGCCTGTAATGTGTCCTTTACTATACTTTTTATTGTTTCTGGTAGATTCTTTCTCGGATTACATAGTGGACGTGCTGAGGAACAATAAAAATAATGTATCACACTGTATTTGTTTTTTTAACTTGTGGAGTGACACGTTGCTTTGTCCTGCTGATGTTACTACACAAACTCCTGGCTCTTGCTCTTGCTCTGATTGGATGTTGAAGTCCCACACTGTGTTTATGACAGATGTCCACTCCTGCCACTCTCCAAACACAATCACAGCCAAACCAGTGAGAACAAAGAGAAAAACAGTCCCCACGCTGAGACTAAGATAAACATGAGCTAAAACACCACACATTTACACTGACACAAAGCCTGAGCAGGAGAAATTAACTTTAAACAAAAGAAGAAACAGAACAAATAGACGTTTTTTGTCAAGCTCGAGAAATGTTAACAGAAACTATTTGACGTTCTGCAAACTGAAATTGCTTTTCTTAATTTTCTTGGAGTAATTTATGTATTGCTTTATTGTTAGCTTTTCTGAAGTGTTCTGTGGCACGGCAGGACTCGTTTAGATTGGGAACTGCATTGATTTGAGATTTCTCACTTTCACTAATGCAAGAGTTCTCTCTCTCACATCTGGATGGGTCCCCGAGCGCTGCACTGCGGCGATCACTGCTCCTGAGAAAATACTCTAGAGGCATTGAAGGATGGTCAAATGCAGAGGACAAATTTCCCTATGGGGACAATAAAGTATACCCTTACCTTACAGTAATCTCTTACACAAAACCAGTTCATATTTCAGAGTCACACTTCCAGCATTTGCCGCACAGTCATATGATGGTACTTAGACCATGCGACCATCACACGTCACATAGTTTTTGTCGTCACCATTTGGAGTCTTCACCTTGTGTTGTGTGTTGATGCTACATAAACATAGTGCCAGTACCGTTAGTTATTTCAGATGACTTCAGAATAGATCTGTAATGTGTTTGTGCGTCCTGTGGTAGCGTCACTAACACTCACTGCTGCGGTGGATGATGAGGTCTGAGCTCTGGAGGGTTAATAAGCTCACAGGCAGAAGCAGAATTGTGTTCAAAGAGAGAGGTGGCAGGAGTCGCAGTTAAAAGCCAATTCCACCAATTGATTTACTTTATTTCTACTTCAGCACCACAAACTCTTTATCTTCTTCCTCAAAACAAGGTTTGGAGGTTCAGGTTTATGTGTGGACTTACTTCCTCTGCTTTTTGAAAGTGTATGATTTTCATAGAAGTGAACTCAGATATTAAAGATATTTTCTTAAAACTAGGTTGTCATCAAAACCTTGAAGTCTGTAGACTAGACTTTTTTGAAATAGGACAACATCATAGTAACTTGGCCAGTCAGAGGCTTTTTCTCGCAATATTTGTGAACTCACAAACTTGAGATAAACCATCTGGTCTTCGTGCAGCCTGATTGGTTTGGGAGTCCAAACCGCGGTGTTTCGGCCCAATCACATTGTAGCAGGGTGGTCTAAAACAGGCTGTTAGCGACCCGGCACCACCACCGAGTCTAATTCAAGCTAAACAAAGATGGCGGCTCTCGTGGATGTCTTCTTTTTGAAAGAAGAGCAGTATGTGTGACACTATGTGGACATTGGATACACTATTACGATTTGTTGCTGTGGCTAAGCACAAATAAGGTTGGCCACTCACCCAATCAGCTCAAAGTATTTCACTAAACATCCCACTTTTTCTCAAACACTGTCAGCGAGTCCAGTTCCAGATGGGCACTATGGAAGAACTCAAATTGGAGTTAACATCATAGACAAACTTTTTTTTTTTTTTTAAGTTATCTCAGAGGACTTCACATGAATGTTGATTTAGCAAACACAATTGTCAGAAAATCAAGCAATGAAACATTTGGTCAAAACTAACAGAAGCATTGGAAAATCAGAAACAGACATTAGGAAATACAGGTTGTTCAGCAACAAATAGGCAGATGGATAATTGTCCAAGAGCATACCCTGTTGTTAGACCCTCCCGTAGAAAACCTCAAAACAAAAACACTTGGGGGGAAAAAGAGAAACCTTGAGGAGAACCACACTCCTATGAACGGACAAGCCAATACAGTCTCACAAGAAGCTTACATTTACCTCACACAAACTGAGTATTAGGAGCATGGTTTCCTGCTTTTTTTGGTTGGAGGAGAGGAGTAGAAGGTCCAGGTTCTCAATGTTATAGGCGGCATCAGAGGTCTAGGCATCGACTCTGGAGCAGCAGCAACTGAAACAGATGCATTTTTTCTGTGCTCTCAGTTGAGGGCATCATTTAATCCGTCTCATCCAGATTCTTCTAATTCTAAAAATTTTGTAGAAAAACAAGAAACGTTCATTCCGTTTCCTTTTCATCCACAGACTTCTGGCTCATGCTGGCCCAATCTTGGTCACTCACATCTCTCTTAACTCTTGTTCTGTTCTGAATTAATCATCATCTCTCTCATTTTGTTTGTGATATGTTCAGATGTGTTTATGTGTGTTTATGTTTGTGTGAAAGACGTTGTATGACCGCGTAAATGTGTGCACTCAGACATTTGAAGAAGCCTGAAAATGAGATTGTAAAAAATTCCACATTCGAGTGGATGCTTGAGCTCTTTGGATGACACCACAACCCCAGTGCTTTGTCTGATTTGCATAAATTACTGACCTTGTTTACCGCAGAGTCCTGTTCCTCACTGCACCATGAGTCACAGGAAATTATGGATACATTATCAGAGCTAGATTAAGATGTGAGTTGTATTAGGCAGCATTCACGGGATTCGTTTGCCTGGATAGTTCGGTAATTGTGAATGTGTAAGGGAACTCTGATCCGGTCCAAAATGTCAAAATCTGGTCCGGTTGGAGAGGTCAGTCTCGGCTCGGTTGAATCGAGCTCTGGAGCGGTTTGTTTGTTTTGTGAACACAAACAGGCCGAGAGTGAAACAAAACTAGGAAGTGAACACTGAAGTGATCCACGCTGAGACGCACATGAGGCTCATAATCCAGCCTGTTCTCATGGATAGGCGTGTCAATACCACGCTAATGTAAACAGCGTGTCACATGAACATTTTGTTACGTTTTACTCTGAGCATTTGGAACAAAATTCCCAAAAACGCTAGCTTAATCAGGAACGGCTGCGTAAGAAAAATTCATCCTCCATTTCTAAATATTTTTTTCTAGACACATGCTCAGCACACCTTTTGCTCACTTACTCAGTGCATTTGGAGCCTCATAATTCTTCATTATAAAGAGTTTAGAACTTGAAAACAACAACAAAATGCTGAAAATGCGGTTACAGTGGTCCCTCGCTCTATGGCGGTTCACTTTCGCGGCTTCGCTGTTTCACAGATTTTTTTTTAGTGCAATTTTGCTTTTTTTTTTTTTTTTTTTTTTTTACAGTGCTTGGTCCTATAGACGTGCCTGTAAATGTGCTTTCTCTAAACGCACTGTTTGTGGACCGTATCACATCGCAGCATTCACAGGCACCAGCACAGAAGCTCTTTTGGAAAACTTTAGACAGTTTGGATCATGCAGGGGAAGCTGACCTGACGCTGGACGTTTCTCCAGGTGAGGATTTGACTCTTTGAGCTCGTAGTTACGATGATAAGTTTGTTCACACTGGAACGTCATTTGTGTAGTTCAGAGATGTGTTTGAGGAGCATGTTGTGGCTTGGCTAGAGTCCGGATATGTTTCGTGTCGGCTCTGGAGCCCGTGTGATCCGTAGCTCTGCGGTCGGCTGTGGAGCGCAGCGGGACGGGCAACGTGCCGAAAGGAAAGCAGGAGAACGCGCCGTTCCTCTTTAAACGTCACATAAACGACTCGCGCTGTTGTATCTCGCGGTGAATCATGTGTTCAGCGCATTATTACCTGTACAAAAGACACTAAACATCAGAGCCAGGCAGGTTATCAACTGAAATTACTGGTAAAAAATGAAGATCACTATTTCGCAGGTTTCACCTTTTCATCACGGGTTATTTTTTTTAACCTAACCCCCACGATAAACGAGGGACCACTGTATTAGACTTAGATGAGCAAATTGTCACCCAAGAATGTCCTTTGACCATCGGCGTTGGTGCACAACTTAGTTCAGCTGTGTTCAATCCCAAAGTCTGTATCTGTTCCTGTTGTTTGTCTGCTGTTCTACTACTGTTTATTTATTTAGCAGAGTTGCAGACAATTACATTTGCTAAAAACTGTAGCATCTTTCACATTTTAGTTGTGATTTGATGGAGAATTTGTAAATCACTGACTTTAATGCAGTTTTGACTCTCAGTACTAAAATTCTTTATATCATGATGTCATCTCCAAAAACCTGTGTAGTTATTTTGGTGGAGATTAAAATTCCCTGCTCGTGTGCTGCTAGCTCTGAGGCGTACTCTCGTGGCACTTAGAGGAACAAACCAGACCAGTGAGCAGCAGACAGCAGCAGATGGCACAAGTCATACATTTTTATTAGGATTATATCTTTGACAAGAGCGCCTGCCATCAACATCAACACTCTACTCACTTTAGGGTTTATTAAGGCTACCGAAGATTTTGTTGTTGTTGTTGTTTAATTGCACTCTTTGTAAGAATATTTAAAATGTACTGTATTTAGTGACATGATGTTAAATAAAAGACAATGTTCCAGTTTACATACTAACACAGTCTGTCTTTAAATTCTTGCACATCCGTGTTTGTTGTTTGTTTTTGTAACGTGAGCATCATAACATCACAATATAAGGACAGCTCATAGTTCATCAGAAGGAAGGGCAGCAGCTGGATTCCCCACTCCAAATAGCATAACATGAATTAAAACCTCTTCTCATACCAACGTCTCTCCCAAGGGATGTTCCTTTTTTATTTTTTTTTTCCTTTTTGTGTCATATTTGATAAATACAAACTATAAAACACCTGGAAATGTAAAAGCTAAAAAGCACATTGTATGACTCTTATTTAGAGTGAAATCAGTCATTCTGGATTGAATCAGACTTTAGTTTCTAATGTAAACTTGCAAAAAAAATAAAATATAATTACTCAAAAAATTAAAAAAATAAATTAATGAATTAGGTTTAGGCGGAAAAGCACTTTTTACTTTTACTAAACACCTGGCGCCTCAATCTCCGACCACCACTAACATGCATGTTATTGGTTGGTAGCGAGACCGCAGTGTCCGGAGGAAACCACCCAGACATAGGGAGAAACAAGCAAACTCCACACAGAAAGGTCCGGACTGTGTGTGAGTTGAACCCACGGCCTTCTTGCTGTGAGGCCAGAGCTCTATTCGCTGTGCCACCGTACTGACACAGGCAGAAATTAGATTCTGATTTAGTTTGTGTGGAGAAAGTTCTTACTTTGCATCAAGCCTGTTTAGTCTCAGAAGCTAAACTACAGGGTTTCAGCTTCACAAAGACTCCAGCATTCTGCTTGTGTCCAAAGGATCGGAAAACAGTTTTAGTTTGAATTTGACAATTAGTCAGACGTTTGAAAACAGGCCGGAATGATAAGGACTAAAACATAACATAACTACAATAAAATAGCTGTGCTAACTGTTAAATATGTCCTCTTATCATGTGAAGGTTCAGACATTCTCATCTACCAACTTTCCATAGGCCACAATCCACAACCTGATCACTCTATGTGAAAGAGATAATAATGCAAATGCTGCTCACACCAGATACTGACTGGTTTGCTGAGTCCCCAGACCCCACCAATAAAAAAAAAAGTCATTTTTTTTGTAGCCAGTCTAAGGCACTTGTGCAATAATCCTGTGTCTAAACAGCATCTTGATGTAACATCTGTGAGTGGGACGGTTTAGTCAGCAAAGGAGAAGTGCTTAGATTTAGACAGATTGTGAAGAATATTTGAGAGAAATGCTTATTTACGTACATAGAAACTGCTTTAGATATTTGAGTTCATCTCATATATAATGTGACCAAAAACACCGGGAGAGGAAACAGCAAGACAGGAAATGCAGCTGTTTCATAGACTAAACACCTAGACACAATAAACTAAACAAATGTGGTGACATGTTGCCTGGCAGGTTACATCACTTTTTGTTGATCTTCAGCATGTCCATGACCTGGATAAAACATTTTAATCAGATGGTTGACTACAAAGAATTAAGTAAGAACCTTGAGGGGTTAATTGCTACAGTCAGAAAAAGTCGTTTCTTTTTCCTCAATAACATAAAACATGCATCTGCAACATACAAGGCTAATTCAACTTTAGACGTGAATAATTCAATCTTATGAATAAATTATCCGAGATCCCAATTTAACATCAAAAGCCGCTGCAGTCTGGCCTTCAAAGAGCTCCGAAGAGTGGTCCCAGCTCAGGTAAATCTCTCTCTCTGCTTCAGTCTGTCTTCGTATCTATGCAACACAATGTAATTACACGTGTGACTCTGAATGTGTCCGTGTGCTGTCGCTGTCATGTGGGCGACTTCAGAAGAGTGTCAGTGGACCACCTGCCGGGCCTGGTCTCCCACGCTCACACACTGGGCCGTGGAGCTGTGTGGTGACCAGCTCAGGAGGTGTGAGACTGGGCTGGCAGAGGCGCTCCTGTCTTCTCCGAGGAAAACACCGGATAAACAAGTGCCGGAGATGGACTGAAGGGAAACAAGACATGTCTGTAGATAGAACTTTAAATGTGAAGATCATTGAAAGCCTAAGAAAGATGTTCTTTTATGCATCTTTTCTTATCCCAAGAATCCTCATTGTTTGATTGAAAACAGCCAATGTCGGCCAGATCATTCAAAAGCGCAGCAGCAGGCCAATTACAGCGTAGAACTGTAGTTTGGGTGGAAGTGCACATTTTCAGCAGCAGCCCATCCAGAACTCCATTTAAAGAGACACTATCAGTCAACCTGAACCGTGTGAACAACAGTTTACAATTTTGAACAGGAAGTGAGTGGACCTGTTTATTCTTCTAAATCGCTTTAGATGTTTTACAACAAACAAAATGTAAATTACTGATCTATCCTATGAATTTATTCTCAGAACTTTAAAGTTCATTTTGACGCTGCAAACACATCTTAGCACTATCCGACCACACTACAGTTTAGGTCAGACTTCGCAACCATTTTGCTCATGTGCAAAATATGTTAGGGGATGCAAAAAACTTGACATAGCTGATATTTTGCTCTCACATGGACCTTAAAGATGCAAAGTTAAAGGTGGTGTATGTCTTTTTTATGCAATACCTGGGTAAGGTCCTGGGTTCAATTCCCAGTCTTTTGCATGCTCTTCCCATGTCTGCGTAGGTTTCCTCTGGGGTACACTGGTTTCCTTTAACTCTAAAAACATGTCCATTAATGCCTCCCCTAGCCTCTCCCCAGGACTCAAAGAGATTCTGAATCTCGGTGGGACATTCCTGGTTAAATAAAGTTCACTTAAATATAGAGATCTCCAACCTTTTTTTCGCCAGAAGAGCTACTTTTGCAAAACAAAACTGGCTGTGAGCTACTACTTTGAGCGACTGAAAAAAAAAAAAACAGATAAATGGGGCACATATAGATCTTTGTATGAAACATTAGCCATTGTCTATGAAGAGCTGGACACAATTACACATATTGTAAAAAATACATTTATACATAGATATAGAGGGATTTTCGGTCAACATCACTTTTTGCCCTACTGCGGATGCGTCATGCCAGCCCGATCTCACAAGCAGTGTACATTTACCACGACATAACGCAGCATGTAAATTAGGTATGATTAGCACGAATTTATGGCTTTTTTGCGTAATTATAGTACGCGTCACGTCCCCATTCATTTCAATGGTGGTTGTTAAGATGTGTTCTTATTTATGAAAATTAACAAAATCCTACACCTAATCTTAAACCTACTCCAAGCCCCAGACCTAATCTTACCCATTTTAGTAACTTTATGCCTAAACTTACCCGTTTCACCTGAAGAAAACATACCCACGTGGCTTCAACCAAAACCCGTGGCATTTTTACGCTTTTTCATATCGTGCTATATGTACGGCGTAACATAAGTACGCAAAAAGGACTGATATTGTGCTAAAAATACCCAATTTTGTGTCGTGCTATATGTACGCCTTCTTGTGAGACTGTGTTGGTCATGCAGAAAGAGCCGCTTCTCGTCTGGTTACGTAGGGAAACTTCTTTGAATAAAACAACGAAACTGGACGAGAGTAGCTGTGTCGATCAGGTATGATCAGGTGATAAACTCTTGAAGTTAGCTGACAAGGGTACCTGCCTTTCCACTTTTTGTGTCTATGAGCGGCGTTTCTTTCTGGAGGCAGGGTGTGCGCGCATCGCCTGTGTTGATACACACAAACAATCCCTCTATAGGCATGTATGCAATTTTGAATAATAAATGATCCAAAATCCTTTGGCAAGCTGCTTGATCAATGGTGGTGAGCTACTGGTAGCTTCCGAGCTACAGGTTGGAGAACACTGTGTAATATGTTATCAGTTTTTGTTTTATTAGAAAATTGAAAAATAATAATAATAATAATAATAAATTACAGACAATTTATTTTTTTATTTTTTTTATACAGGCTTATAGTTCCCAGTTTCTATAGATGTCATAGTATAACTTCATCATCATCATCATCATCATCATCATCACCATCACCATCATCAGCATCACCATCACCATCACCATCATCAGCATCACCATCACCATCACCACCATCATCATCACCATCCACCATCACCACCATCACCATCACCACCATCATCATCACCATCACCATCACCACCATCACCATCACCATCATCATCATCATCGTCATCGTCACCGTCATCGTCATCATCACCATCACCACCATCATCACCATCACCATCACCACCATCACCATCATCACCATCACCACCATCACCATCACCATCATCACCATCACCATCACCATCACCACCATCATCATCACCATCACCATCACCACCATCACCATCACCACCCATCATCATCACCATCACCACCATCACCATCACCATCATCATCATCATCGTCATCGTCACCGTCATCGTCATCATCACCATCACCACCATCATCACCATCACCATTCACCGACCATCACCATCATCACCATCACCATCATCACCATCACCACCATCATCATCACCATCATCATCACCACCGTCACCATCATCATCACTATCATCATCACCATCATCACCATCATCACCGTCACCATCATCATCATCACCATCATCACCATCATCACCATCATCATCACCATCATCACCATCATCACCATCATCATCACCACCACCGTCACCATCATCATCACCATCATCACCATCATCACCACCACCGTCACCATCATCATCACCATCATCATCACCATCAATCATCATCACCATCATCACCATCATCACCACCATCACCATCATCACCATCATCACCATCACCACCATCACCATCATCATCATCATCATCATCATCACCATCATCACCATCATCATCACCACCACCTCACCATCATCATCACCATCATCATCATCACCATCATCACCATCACCATCACCATCATCATCATCATCATCACCATCATCACCATCACCATCATCATCACACCATCATCATCATCATCACCATCATCATCATCATCATCATCACCATCCACCATCACCATCATCACCATCATCATCATCACCATCACCCATCACCATACACCATCATCACCATCACCATCACCATCATCACCATCATCATCATCATCATCATCATCATCATCATCATCATCATCATCATCCATCACACATCATCATCATCATCACCATCATCACCATCATCATCATCATCATCATCATCACCATGCCCTCTCTTTAAGCAGCTCAGTCATAGCATTTACAAACTCCCATTAGTGGCTTCATTAAAAGGCACAGACATGATTGGATGTGATTGTGCCCTGAGGCCTAAAACACAGCTTCTCCATAAGTGAGTTTGAAACAACGTTGTGCTTTTATTATGAAATTAAGATGAGACAAAGAGCTGTTAGATTAGCTGTCTGCACCACTCTCCCTACAGCAAATAATTAGCATAAAGTGAAGAGTACAGGTGTAATCTGTCACTCGCTGTTAACCAACAAAGAGACAGAGAGAGAGAGGGAGAGAAGGAGAGAGAGACAGAGAGAGAGAAAGAGGAGGGAGAGAGAGACACAGAAGGAGAGAGAGGGGAGGGAGCGAGAGAGACAGAGAGACAGAGAGAGAGAAGGGGAGAGAGAGGGGAGGAAGTGGGGGGTATAGAGATAAGAGAGAGACAGAGGGAAAGAGAGAAAGGGAGAGAGGAAGAGAGAGAGGGAAAGTATAAGAAAGAGACAGAGAGAGGAAGAGGGGGAAGAGAGGGAGGGAAAGAGAAGGAGAGAGAGGGAGGGAGAGAGACAGAGAGAGAGGGAAGGAGAGAGGGAGAGAGAGAGGGACAAAGAGAGAAGGAGAGAGAGAAAAAGACAGAGAGAGAGATGGAGAAAGAGGGAAGGAGAGAGGGAAAGAGAGAGAGACAAAGAGAGAGAGAGAAAGAGAGGGAGGGAAAGAGTAGAGAGAGGGAGGGAGAGAGAGAGAGACAGAGAGAGAAGGCGAGAGAGAGAGGGAGAGAGAGAGGGAGGGAGGGAGAGAGAGGAAGAGAGAGGAGGGGGAGAGGGAGGGAGAGATTAATTAGTGGTATCTAAATAGAATCACCTTTTTACATTACAAGAATAAGGCCATTAACACAGAGGACTCACATTTAAAAGCAACAACAGAGGAATGAAAGAAAAGACAATATTTTCATCCTGTTAGACTGATAAGAGTGTTTGATACATTGTTTTTGGGCGTGGTTCAATTGTTTTCACATATAAGTCTATTTGTCATAATGCGATATCTGTGTATTTCTTCTTCTAGTGAAAGATTCACTTCACAGTTAAACTATTGACGTCAAGTTTCAGCATTTTGTTGAAATTCTGAAATGCAGGACAGGAAATCTATCTCATCCCCTCAAAACACAGTCCTGTCTTTAATTTACAAGATGAGCTTAATCTCAATCACACCAACCTGGAAACTGATATTTGATATTTGAAAGAAAGATAATTAATTCAGAACTATTTTCATACGAACTGCTCAGACTTTTATAGAAAAGCTGGGGATCAAACCTACTATATCAGGCCCCACAAACACAACCCTCACTGCTCTGATCCAGTATTCACCAGAGCATACAAAGCTTCAAACTAACTGCACGATCTTTCCGCCAAAGTGAGAAGAAGAAGACAACTCACCCAGTCTCTGAATCGTAGTCTAACAGGCTAACACTTCCTCTGGTGAAAGTTCTCTGATGGAGTTCCTTTGGTGGAGATGTGCACCTGAAGGGCCCGGCCTCGGTGCAGACAATGGAGCAGGACAGCACTTAGCTCCTGGCCCCTATGTGCCTGTCTTGGACTTATGGTTCTGCTTTACCAAGCAAAAGGTGCAGGTTGACAAAAACTGCTCTTTTTTTTTTTAATCTTTAGGAAAGGTTCAACAACCAACACACCAGAGATGGAAGGCCAAAGACATTCCTCTGTGTCTTCTAAACACATTTGAGGATGTGAACATTGTTTCAGACAAATTCTGCTACATTTCAGCCACTATTCAACGACTTCAGGTCACCGTGTGTCTGGAGCAGCGAGTGAGCTAACCTGGCTCACTCCAGATGGATCTGTGTTGAGCTCTGATGTGTGGTCTTCTACAGTATTCATTTGGAACTTGACTCACTGAAAATGTTTGAGAAAAGTGGGATGTTTAGTGAAATACTTCGAGCTGATTAGGTGTGGCGCCTACCTTATTTGTGCTTAGCCAATCACAGCAACAAATGTATGGTGTATCCAATGTCTGCGTGAGATAGAACAAGTGTCACACATGCGGCTCTTCTTTCAAAAACAAATGATTAAATCTGTATTTCTGCTAAAACTGCTTCAAAAGTAGCAGAAACACGTACATCCACGAGAGAAGCCATCTTTGTTTAACTGAATCAGACTCAGCGTCTTAGCCCGCCCTGTAATTGATTCTAAATACATGTGATTGGGCCTCAAAACTACGCTGCTGTGATGTGATTGGGCCGAAACACCACGGTTCAGACTCCCAAACTAATCGGGCGGCTGGAAGGCCAGAAGGTTTATCTTGTGTTTGTGAATTCACAGATATCGTGAGACAATTTGTGAATTCACCAATTACAAGTTGAACATTTCTCACAGTGTGATCTCTACAACCTTGAGACAAGAAGGACCTGAGCCATCTTCAGCCATTCATCAGCCAAACTGTCACATTGGGCTGGTATAGACACAGTTTAATGCAAATAGGTTTAGATAAGTCTAGACTCTTATTGTGTGTTATTGGAAACTCATATGCATACTTCATTTAAACACTGTTTGTACATTTCTGGCCAATGAATCCTCATAAATCTTCATAAACACACTTATTTGCATAATGCATAATTCATTTCCAGAATGGAGTCAACAGAAATGTAGTAAAGATTTTGCAACTTTTAGATTAGACAAAATATCAAATGATCATTTATTGTTAATAAATCAATATATAAAGCGCTTTTCTCCCTTTTCCAGGCACTCAAAGCTTTTCGCAATCTAGTATCCACTCACCCAGTGTACCCAGACACAGAGGCAATGTGGTTAAAGTGTCTTGCCCAAGACACAACGACAGTCCACTCTTGTCGTCCCAATAACAGCAGTGTGTTCCAGAGTTTAAGAGCCACATTTTAGCATCAAAGCAGCAGTTTGCTGTTTTAACGCGCTTGTTTTTTTCCTAATCAAAAGTATAAACAGTAAAACTATTAGGTTCAACGTGTGTCTGTATATTTCCAGAATCATCCATTGTTATTACCCTAAAGTGAAGGGTAAATGTATGATTCTATGGACCTTGCAGAAGTCTTTACAAACTCACACTTACCTGAACACACAGGAACTTAGAAGCACACTTTCATAATCTTGTTAATGCACGTTCCTACAGATTACATAGAAAAGAAAAACATGTATTCAAACGAGGCTTTAGTAATGAAGCAGCCTTGTGTGGCAGGTCAATATAACTGTGTACTTTTTATAACTTAAAGCTGGAACTCGTGTGTTTAGAGCGTGAAACTGTGCCAAACTTTTCTGATTTTAATGGCTCCTTTTTGAATAGGCGATGGTGTTACAAAACGCTCTGTCTGTCATTGGGTTTTTTAAAAGGCCCTGACTCTCTTAGACTTCAAACGAGATAATGAATGTGGCGAGTGTGGAAGCGGTCTGAAAATCTGACAAATACAGACAGACAGGAGATGTGGCCTTGGCAAATGTCTCGTATCACAAAAGCCCGAAGAGAAGGAGAGAACTGAGAATAATGTGTGAGTGAAGCCACAGCCAGGGACACGTTATCCAATGACAGTTATAGAATGTAAGCAGTTACATTTGTATAGTGTTATTGTTAAAGTATTTCTTCCCTCAACAACAATCAGCTCCTCAGCAGTGCAAACTCTATTGTACAAATACAGTATATACTTTTTTAACATTGAACTGTTACTCTTTCTATAGACCTATAAGCAGATTATTATTTACACTGTTCACTGTGAATCGCAATTTGAATCTAAATGCTCTATAAATCTAGTAACCTGTAGCTCACACTGACTGAGGTGGTTGTAGTGTTTTGCCAAATGTCCATTCTATCGTGTCACTGTGGCACCAGGCGTTCCAGATCTTCAGAGATCAGACGGCCTCCAGTCGAGCTCCTGTGCAGTCACTGTGGGCTTTGTGTTCATGAGAGCCTCTCAAACACACTGTGTAGTCCAGTGCTCCACGCGGAGGTGCCCTGGAGCTCTGCAGTCCTTTTTCTTTCACAAATCTTTCACACTGGAGGAGCAGCCGATTTAATGTGGGTTGTTCAATTGCCTGGAAAATCCAGACGATATCTGGCCAACGTGTCCCTCTTTCTTTCTGTAGCCCTGATTGACAGATTAATTAGCCAATCAGAGACACACATCTTCCGCTGTGTAAAAACCAACATGGCTGCTCCCGACGAATAAAATACATGAAAAAATATTACGTGGAACTTAAAAACATCGCGGATTTCTGCAGAATCATTGAGCAAAGCAAAAAAACATTTAATGTGAAGTGAGTGAAGTTAGATTTTGGTCTAAATGACAGACGACCAATCAGCTCCTTTGTTTCATTTGCGTCAAGCAAATTAACTAATCTGATTGCCCAGTAAGATGTAGATTTGATCTGAAATGCAAGACCCACTCTTCACAGTTTGTCAAAGTGTGGGTTCTGCATCCCAGGCAAGTTGTTCAATGCACAAGACAGGACCAGAGCTGGACTGGATGCAGTGTGACTCGGTGTGACAGGATCAGGTTGTCAAAAGCAGGTACGTCCAAGTGACCTTCTGCTATAGAGCAGTGCATCCATGTTTAAAAGCATAACAATTTTCATTTCACATTTGCCAAAAACATCTTTCAAATGTCAAACCTGACAGGTTGCCCCAGAGGCCTGGGATAGATGGGTCAAATGCAGATGACAAATATTACTTTAGGAACCATTTTATCTAATCTTTATAACTATTCCTAGCCTATAAATCTAAATGAACTATGTTTAAGGCTTAGTAACTAATACATTAAGAGGCTAGAGTAATATTTATGAACTAGACATCACGCAGGTTGTATTGTAATACTTGTATTGAAATGTGGAATTTTTGCAGCAAAATTTTCAAGTCATTATATGCAAAGCTGCGGAAGTGGAAGTGCACAAGGTGGATCTGTGAATACTACTTAACTACCATCTCTCACAACTTTGGTAAACATGTGTTCTAGCTCAAACTATCATGGTGATTTTTGGTCAAATATCAGCATTTGGATCAAACACAAGGGTACACTGGAGTTGGTTTAACTAAACTCGCCTCAAAGTCCATGTCATTCTCAGACTTTTAGATCATTGTGAATTGACATTTGTTGTTCTTACTTTGTTATTGTCATCAAAAGTGTAGCTGTGTAGTTAAGTTTGTTGAAGTTGTGAACTTTCCTGCTGCTGTATCAGGCTCCAGCAGACTTCTTTCACCTGGAGCCTCACACATCACATCAGTCTGTTTCAGGGGCGGAGAAGAAGCTCAGTGTCAGCACAAAAGTCCAGGAAACAAATATCAGAAGTGTCCTGGAGAAGAGAGAGGGAAGAGTGGCAGCTGTGGAGAGAGAGAGAGAGAGAGAGAGAGAGAGAGAGAGAGAGAGAGAGAGAGAGAGGGAGGAGAGGCAGCTGGTGGAGAGAAGAGGAGAGATTGGGAAAGAGGAGAGAGAGAGAGAGAGGAAGGAGAGGCAGTGTGTGGAGAGGAGAGGGAAGAGAGAGAATGGAAAGAAAGGTGGAGAGAGAAGAGAGAGGAAGGAGGGGAGAGAGAGGAAAGAGAGAGAGAGAGAGGCAGCTGTGTGGAGAGAAGAAGGAGGAGAGAGAGAGAGGGGGAGGAGGGAGAGAAGAGGAGAGAGAGCATGTGGAGAGAAAGAGAGAGAGAGAGGCAAGAGAGGCAGGTGTGTGAGAGAAGAGGGGAGAGTGGAAAAGAAAAGGCAGAGAAAGAGAGACCAGAGAGAGGGGAAAGGAGGGAGAGAGAGAGACAGCTGTGTGGAGAGAAAGGAGAGAGAGAGTGGAAAGAAAGGCAGAGAAAGAGACAGAGAGAGGGGAGGAGGAGAGAGAGGAGGAGATGCCAGGAGAAAAGAATGGCAATTGGACAGGAAAGGGAGAGAGAGAAAGAGATGGAGGGGAAGGAAAGAGTGCAACTGTGTGGAGTGAAGAGGGGGAGAAGAGAAAGAGTGGAAAGAGAGGCAGGTGTGTGAAGAGAAGAGAGAAAGGGAGAGAGAAGAGAAGGAGAGAGGGGAAAGAGAGAAGGTAGGAAGGAAAGAACGGCAGTTGTGTGAAGAGAGGGGGGTAAGAAAAGAGAGGAGAGAGAGAGAGAGAGAGAGAGAGAGAGAGAAAGAGAGAGAATGCGTGCATGTAGAGAAAGAAAGAGCCAATCCAGTTAAGCACACAACGGCAGGCGACAGAAGAAAAGCAGACAAATAATGGCTGTCAGGTCTTACATGAACACAGTTTCACGAGACAAGATCATTTACAAAACAAACTGTGGTAAAAGCACTGATCCCTAATAGCATCTGTAAACTAGAAGATAAGAAGAAGCAACAGATCATCAGAATTGGCGATGTTAGCTGAATGCGTATTGACTTTACTGTATGTTCATTCTTAAAACTTTTAGTTTTTAAACATGTGTCATCATTAGTTTACCCACAGTTGTATTTGGATTGATTCATGCATGTCTGAGTAATCTTGTATTGTCCTGCAGCTGATGCTTCAGTGCTCAGAAAATCCCTGTTTTCACCTATCACCTATCCCACTGTATCTGTATGTACTTAACGATTACTCAGAAATTCAGATTCTAAGTAAAACATGCAAGGTTCAAAATTGTCATAGCCCCTTTTCAACAACAAGCAAATAGTAATTTAAAATCTTTGGATTATTAAAGTTAAAGAGGAGCTAAACCCTGAAACAACTTTTTTTTTTCATTATCAAACAGTGTGTATGGTGTTTTAAAAGCATTGCTGTTCTCAGTCTTTTTAGGGATTTTTAGTGCAAACTGAACAAATGATCAAGCTTCAGGTCAAAACTGTCACAAACCTCCTGTGTCTCACTACAAAGGCTGGGCTCAGCTCTAGACTTTATGTGATGTCAGTGTTTATTGTCCACTGAAAACTAAGCTGTAATTGCAGACACCTGCTGTCAATCCAATCACACCCGTTTCAATGAGTTTGTTGTGTTTGAAAAGGGTTCATCATGGCTTCTTAAAGTATTTATGAAAGCATTTTCTTCTATATCAGACAAGTGTCAGTAAGAGATGTTTTATTACCTGACTAGTTTCGACGGTCTCCTCTGTCTTAGTCAGAGGCGACAGCAAGGCGGTGGCGGACCTTTCTGTTTGGAGTTTGCATGTACCTCCCCGTGCCTGGGTGGTTTCCTCCGGGAAGTCAGATTTCCCCACAATTTCCCTAAACATGCCGTTTAGGGAACACTTGTTGTTGGTCGGAAGTTGAGGTGCCAGGTTTGTTGGAGATGACGTGTGTAATGATTTAAAAAAAAATCCTGCACTTGACCACGTTCACAAAGCATTACATTTATTACAGATGATGAAGAAATTGTTTCTTGTTGATTTTATGTGCACATGCAGCATGTGAACCTCACAATAATGCATTCTGACAAATAGTCGCAGTGATGCACAGACAGAGAGAAACAACAAAACATTTCCTACGAAAATCTTTACTCTGGCCACGCCTCCTGAGCTCATAGAGGGGCACATCAGGCTTAAATTGGGCCAAAACTCCTGTAGTCTGCAGCCAGCTATACTGTGTCTGTTGTGTGTAAATTCCAGCCCAGTCTCTGACGAAAACGTAGATATACAATAAAATGTCAAAAATGCACTTTTTCAATATGTTACGAAAAGCCAAAATATAGAATAACCACACATTTTGGCTGAAGCTACATAGCAACATTTTCTTTGGTTCTAACGGGTAAATCTTAACATACGCCAAGCCCATCCCTAAACTTACCCATTAAACCTAAAGAAAATGTCACCACGTAGCTTCAACTAAAGTTAGTGGTTATTTTGGTTACTTTTTGTAATATTGACATATATATATAAAATAATATAAATATATAAAAATATAATATATATATATAAAATGATAAATGATCCCTCTCACCTACGCGGGTGGTCTCATCCGCTTTCCAAGCTCGGGTCTCTACAGGCAGGAGCTGAGGGTTCTGCGCAGTATCCTTGCTGTTCCTAGACTGCACTTTCTGGCTAGATGTCGGATGTAGATCCAGGGATATGTGTGCCACTCATCCAGTTTGGGGTCACGGCCCCAGTGCACGATCACACGGCACCACGTTGCCTTCACTTCCAAGCCTTCTCCAGCCTTCTCTGACCCTTGGATTCTTAGTTTCTCATGCTCCTTTTCCTGATATTACCATCACTTGGTATTGCCACATCACCACCACGGCTCTCCTCTGCTCTTTATCCACCACCACGATGTTGGTTGGTTCGCCATTACCATTCTGTCTGTCTGTATTTGGAGTCCCACAGGATCTTGGCTCGGTCATCTCTACCACCTTGGAGGTGTTCCCACTTAGATCTTGGGTTTCCAGTCGTATCGGCCAGATGTTCCGTATATATGCAGCACTTGGTTATGGTTCCATGTACGCTTTCCTGCACACTGCAGTTAGTTGGCTTTTGCAAACCTACATTGGTCTTGTCTTTGTAGTCTCATCTTTGTCAAGTCTTGGGATGATCGTGTGTCAGGCCAAGTTCTGGTTTTTATCCAAAGAAGATATTTTCAAGCTGTTTTCTGTGAAAATGATCTTTCTTTAGAAACCGCAAGACAAAAACTTTATATGAAAAAAAAAAAAAAAAAAAAAAAAAATATTATACCACAAAAAAACTGACATCAATTGTGGAACTTTAAACACAACCAACTTTCTACCACTTTCAAAAAAAACTAAAAACACAAAAATAAAGTAAGTCCACAGAAATACTTGAACTAAGTGAGTTTTTTGTCAGGTCACTCGGGGATAACCTGCTTTTGTCAGACACCAGCTCGCTCCTTTGGGCTGAGTTTGTGTTCATTTCCCACACTTTCACTGCAGGCTCTTCTCGTCTGAAATGAGCTGGAAAAGTAAGTGAGAAGTCAGACTTGTGCCCAGAGCGAAGCAGGGCTGTGTACAAGCTCTGCGCTGTAAACAGCTAATGTTACTGAAGCGACATCATCTCACCAGGCGATCTGCGTCCTCGTCCTGAGACTGCTGCAGCTAAAATACTGCTGTTGTGGAGCACAGAGCAAAATACGACCAAACAGAATGCACCAAGACAGGAGAAACTACTGTATGTAAGTAGTGAAGGTTTGGAACTGAACGGTCATCAGTCGTTAGTCTCATGCACTGGACTTAAATATAATGTTTGGTTTTTTGCTCTGGACTAGAAGCAAATATGTTATACATGTTATAGCTGTGGCTTTTTTTCTATGTTGTAATTTGCCATAAATGTCTCACAAAATATTCCACAAATGTGAAATCTAGTCCTTTTGCAAGTGACTAGACCCATGGGAAATCATTTTATTCCTCCACCTGACTTGCAGAATGTTCTGTGGTACTTGAACAAAACATACAGTATATAAAGAAATAAACAAATATTCTTCACAAATGTGTGTTTTTGTTGAGATAATCCACCTCACAGCTGTGACTTTTCAAGATTCCGATAAAACTTATGGATACTGCACAGGTGTACCTGCCACAATGAAAGGATTTTAGATCCTGTCCACACAAAGCCAAGCTCAGGCACTTCAGCAAAACTGGTTTACCCAAACCTGCATTGTCCACATGAAGCAGATGTTTTGTCTGGAAATAAACATTTCTGAGACCAGGTCCCAGAGTGCAAAGATTTCCAAATACAGTTTTTTATGTGTGAAAGACAGAGATGTTCACAAGCCCCAAAACAATTCTCTGACCAGCCAGCCCCTCCCTCGTTGATCTGATGTCAACAATAAGATACTGTCTCGTCCATGAACCGAAGTATCAAGTAGGTTAAACACCGATCAGACTACTCGCCAGAGTTGAACAGACACGATACACCACAAACTCACATCTCTCTCGCTTAACAGTGATTTTGGAGAGTGATGTTAGTTTTGTGTCAGAGCGGTATGACGTTGGTGAGGTATACAGCTGCGGAGGCTGAGCAGCACAGCTCTAGTTGCTCACTTGCACTTCATGATACCTTTTTTATAAACTTTTCAGATATATGTATGAAATATTTCCTTTACAGAAGCACATGAGCTCATGTGAGTATTTTTTGGCAAATGACAGATGATGTCATTGCAATGCGGGTGACTACTTTTCATCTCCAACTCATCACACAGCAGTGTCAGGAGAGTTTTTATAGAGGGATTTTGGTCGACATCACTTTCCTCTCTGTCTGCTTAGGTGGGGAAACAATGAGACAGGACAAGAGCAGCTGTTTTCGATGACAGACGTTTGAGACAGCATTTTCTCACTGTTAATTGAATCATTTTTGCTGACCTTGTTCTGTGCAATTTTGGCCATTTTGGTCACATAAAATTCTTCATTTTATATGAAAACATGGTATGATGAAATACATGTTTTCTTACTTTTAAGAGTGACCAAGTAGGATTGTATATTACATTGTTATGCATATTTTTTTCTCGTTCACCTGCAGTGTGTGGTCTAAAAGCCTGTGTGTAGCCTGTGTCTGGACTGTGGAGCTGTGGAGAAACCTGATTGGTGGCTGGTTTGCCACACACACTGCCGACATCTGTGGCAGGATTAAAGCCACAGCACCTCCTCCATTCCTCCGACTATTTTAATCTGCTCCACAGCTGTGTAATCTCATTTAGGATTTCTGCTGCATTTGTTACCTCAAGGTCTTCAATGAATCCTGGAGCAGCGACCCGGAGAAGCTGCAAAAACTCAGACCTGGCCACGGCACAGCAGCTGGTGTCTACAGGATGACTGACAGCTATATTTGTGCACAATATTTTACTTGATGTAGTGATAGAGACCAAAAGGCAGGTCAATTTAATCAGACTTCATTATATTTCATCCCTTTAGAAGGATAGAATTTTATCTATTCTTATTATATACATTTTGGTCACTGCTGTTGTCAGACTATCACAGTACACACAATGAGACTCCATCACAACAGTGAGTGACGGTCCCTTATTTTAATTGATTTTAACATTGTCAGACTTGAAGTTTTAGTGAAAGTGGATTATTTTTGGACATTAAAATATACAAATGATCAAAACCAGAAGAAAGCCAGAGCATTTTTCTGTGTTGACAACCTACATGCGATCATATCAGCTTGTTATGCCTGATCTAGTCAGATCTCAGGAGCTAAGCAGGTTGGGCCTGGGCAGGACTTTGAGTCTCTGGAACCTCAGGAGCCACAGTGGGACCTATAGAAGAAAAATTGTAGCAAACAGTAGATTTTTGCAAGTAAACAAACTAGAAATGAGTCAAGACTAAACCTGAAATACTAGGCTCTGTGCACAGAACGTCAGTTGGCTTGTTGTTTAGAATAGCTAACTTCTGTATCTATGATTATTTCCTGTTAGCGTAACCATTAAGGCACAGACAAGTGTCTTTATAAAAGTGTGCTTTAATGATTTTTTTTTTTTTCAACAACATCCAAAACAACTCACTGTTAACTGTCTGATCTTTAAAATCTTTATGCAATTAATACTGAAAACCTCATAGAAAAAGACTGAACAGGAAATACTTGAAAGTAAAATAAATTAGCTACTAAACAAGCCAACTAACGTTCTTTGCATGGAGACTAGCAGCTTAAGATATAGAAAAGACTAAGTTTATTAAAACATACAAAATAAAAATTGATTAAACTAAGTCGAGGGTTGCCAGTCTGAGCTGGTTTGGCAACTTTTGCCGACAAGCAGCTAGGTGTGTTAGGTGTGAATGAGGCTGTCGGGGGTCAGAGGGTCCAGAGATCGTGGAGGCCATAGTTTCTCTGCTCAGTTGCTACAAACATGAACAATTCAACGCCATATTCCTCTAGTTGATGTGACGCAAATCAATAGGGTTTATGCACTAACGTCTTTCCAGTCTCAGATTGACTTAGGCCGCTACATCCAGTGGTGTGGTTGCCATAGTGACAAAGTTGTTTACTCCAAAGGTGATGACATCAGACGAGTTCTGAAGCAATCCTATTGGAAAAAAAGTTCTCTTTGTCATCTGTTGTAGACGTAGTGACGGCTGTAAAAAGTGCCGCTTGTGAACCAGTTTTCAGTTGTAAAAGTGATCACCGAGCTCCAAATACAAGGTTTCATAAGGAAAGCTGTAAAAGCGAGGCTAGGCGAACAGACGCTCACGCACATACCAGTGATAGCGCGAGCTCCGCCCAAAACAGAGGTTTTCATTCCACGGAAAAGCCTGTAAAAGAGCGAGCGAGCTAGGCGAACAGACGCTATCCACGCACAACCAGAGATTCACTGTGCTAATGAAGGAGAGATTCTTGTACCAGATTATAAGCAAAGAATGCTAATTCCACCTGTAGTTTCCTCATAACCATTGCCTCAAAAAAACTGTTTGTCCAACTTTGCTGGTGATGTTATCATTTTTCGCGTTTTCCCTGTGTCAACTAAAACACGTCTCTGGTCATACAAATCTTGATACTTGTCAGAAATCTCTATCGCATGTATGATATTTATTACTCTGTTTACACCTCTTAAATGCTGTCTGTACATAAACATAGTCATACTTATACCTCATATTATACTGGTTATTATTTGTTCATCTGCTGCAGCTGTACATAATCATATATATTGTACATATAACTAATACTGAGCCACTTATCTATTATCTTATACCGCACTTCATAGCCAACATATGAAAAAGTCTTTAATTATGTATTTTATAAATTAAGTCTATTTTATTCTATATCTTGTTATGCATTTCTATTTCCTGCTGTCTAAATGTGCGTTGCACACTGGAATTCCCTTGTACAATGGATATCATCTTATTATCTAATGTTGTACTTGCTGGTATGTATTGCGAGCTAATGCTAACGCTATAGGAAAACAAACAGCAGAACGCTCCGGAATTCTTCAAAGCATACCGGACTAGCTCAAATGCTGCTGATAGCATCAAAGCCAACTGTGTGTATACTAAGGGCCTGTCCACACGAAGCTAAGCTCAGGCGTTTCAGCACAAATATTTGTCCTAAACCACCCACACGAAGCAGGAGTTTTAGGACACTGAAAACGAAGATTCTGAAACAATGTCTCAGGGTGAAGAGATTTCAAAACTCCGGTTTAATGTCTCCGCAGTTACACTGGATATGAATTTTTTTTTTCCCTGATGACATCACTGCCCCAGAGTCACGTCTCATTTGCAGAATGTACTGACTTTTATGTTCGCTGTGAAAATCTGCGTCTCATTTCACCGTAAACCACAGAAGACATACTGAAAAAACAAATATAAATCTCTTACAATCTCATTAAATCCGTATTGAAACATTGTCAAAATATTCCAAAGATTCTGAAGCATAAATTCACTTTCTGTGTCTTTCTGTATGTTTTAGATTCATGTTGTTCATTCAGAATGTTTGCTAAGTATAAAAGAGTTCTCCGCTAAGTTTTTGTTTACTTTAAACCTTGTTTTTTTTTTTCTTTAAAAACTTTATGCGCAGTCTTCTATTCCTGTCCGTGCCAGTGTCACAGCGCCACATTCTGGTCAGATACAGGCTGGTTTTACTGATTCATGTGGACGCTGATAAATCCTAAGGCAGCTCCATCTTTACGCAGATCGTTTTTAAAACTATCCTCGTTTTGTCTTCGTGTGGACAAGGTCTAATTATATGTCTATGGTGGAGGCGGGTTTTTGAGGTCACATTTGCAGCTCTTTGATTAGCCATTGGCTACTGGAGAACCAGCAAGACAAGTCCTGAGAGTCGAGTCAAACAAATGTCTCCTCGAGTGGTCAAAGAACCTCAGAACTGCCAGAACACAGAGACAAGTTAAGAAAAAGATTTGTAGATAGTTTAAAAATACAATGACAATCTTGTGAACCAAAATGACGGTGTGGCATGTGTGTGAACTGTGAGTATTTAAGCAAGTTTTCAGTAATGTGGCCCAGTTTTAAGCCATCCTGGGTAAATCTTGCGATACAAAACTCCTCTCATCTTCAGCAACTACTATTTTGATCAAAATCATTTCCCGACTGTCAACTCACAACTTCATCAGCTCGGCTTTTTTTCTTTTGAGTCAATTTGGTTCTTTCATTGGCCTGTCAGAGTTAAGCTGTTGTCGTGAGCGCGTCTCATTAACTCGTGTCTGCTTTTGTCACTTGTGTAGAAATAAGTGACATTATCGGCGGAGCACGGAGAGCGATGTCAGAGGAAGCAGATGTACAGTACCGACAGTCAGATCTCTGTTTAATGAGCTGCCACAGCCCGGGCTCTCTCACCTCCGACAGTCCCGCGTCACCTCTCTGAACTGCACCACCACCACCTCCACCTTTCAGCAGCAGGCTCATAATGTAGCAGGTAGTCAAAATAATCTGGATTCTGTTCATCTTGTAGTACCATCAGTATTGGTACTTTAAATCTTTCACTGGCAATCCTGTTCTAGTTTGACCCTCCCGTTTGAATTGATTTTCTACATTCATCCATTTCTTTTTAATAGGCATTTGAAATTCCTTGTTTTCAGTTATTGACAATAAACTTTTGGGATAATCTAAATCAAACTTCATGTCAGTGTTGTTTTCGTCTGTTCTACATTTTGGAGAAAGAATATGACAAACTACAATGAAATAATGTCTTTAGGATGAAATATACGGGATTTACACATTAAACAATGAGGACGAGTGTCTTTTTCATCTTTAAACCAACATTTTGGAAAAATTTACTTTCTTTCATGGAGCATGATTTAATTTTAATCTCCAAACATGAAGAAATCCAGTTTTACTTACTCTGACACTTTTGGATCGCTCACGAAGGAGGAAGTTTTTAGGCTCGCTGCATGTGCCGTTCTCCTCAGAGTCCTAGTCCAG
The DNA here is from genome assembly GCA_038363315.1 of Mugilogobius chulae. Classification (NCBI taxonomy): domain Eukaryota; kingdom Metazoa; phylum Chordata; class Actinopteri; order Gobiiformes; family Gobiidae; genus Mugilogobius; species Mugilogobius chulae. Next base: position 17,947,038 of record CM076409.1, read on the forward strand.
TAGGATCAACTTGTCTTCATTTTAAAGATCAAATATCTGTTTTAAACTTAACAACAGTGTTTTTAGTTCAAGATATTTTGTCTGTAATTTGTTTGAAAGTAAAGCCGCCTTTAGACGCAGCTGATCAAACAGCTGACTAAAAGTCAACAAAAACACACTTTTACTTGTCATGTGACTTCCTCTGTGTCCTTGTGCTCAAACTATGCCCCCTCTGCTGGTGAATCTGTGAAACTACATCTGGTATTTGACTGGGCAAAGTCAGCATGTGCATCAGAGAGCCTGACATCGCCACAGAGAATAAAAGGTCTATGACGGAAATAGACGTCATTGGCAGAGAAAGAGTTAAAAATACAAATAAAAAATGTCCATTGGAAATTTTTTTATAAGGCAAAATGTGATGCTTTCATTCATGTTCACATTCAGTCAGTGGTGTCTTATCAACCGACATTTGTATTATATTTTTGTCCATAGAAAAATCTGTGCAGTTTGGGTCAGAAAGTTTGTTAGATCATTGAGACACTTGTTTTGAAAAGTTGGCGACCTTTCAGTCGACCATGAGAAGACTTTGTAATAAGTTGATGAAGAACATCTTTAGGTGACAACAACCCTATTTTTCAAACATGAACATGATGATTGAGTGGATGGAACAAGCGTGAAAAATGTTTAAGTTTAACAGTTATTGCACTTGCACGCACCCATCAAATATACAGGGAAAAAAAGGCAAGAGAAACCTGTGACGCTTTTACATCATTGTTTTTTTGTTTTGTTTTGGGTTTTTTTAGATGAAAGCTATTCATGCTTATTTCTACCTCACTGAAAAGAATGTGTCTCTTCTCTCAGACAATTCAAAACTTGGCTGTAGAGTATTATATCCCAGAAGACACACACAGACATCATTCAACAGCTGGATTTGGAGGACAGAATGCCACCTACTTCATTTAAAATGAGTCTTTTCTAAATAGTTTAGTAGAATCATGCATCACATCAGAGATCTTTGTGTCTGTATGTGCTGCTGAAGTCCACCTGGAGCCACGTGTAGAGTGACGTGGCGGGAGCGTTCACTGTGCACTGACCTTGCAGTAGTGGCCTACATCATGAGGAGAGTGCCATGGAGAGGGTCCACTAATGCACACTAATCCCTCCACACAATGACCCCAATCCCTTAAATCTGTCAATGGAGAGCTGATGCTCCAGATTACAGCTGCTGCAGCAGTGACACCAAGACGTCCTCTCCCCTCGCTGCTTCAGAAGACTCCTACTGACTCACTATGGTAGTTTAAATTATGTATACAGTATTCACCTTATTCTGCCCCACCCACTTTTCTTTTGGGCAGTGCACTTAATGTTAAAGGTGCACTGTGTAACATTTTGAACCAAAATGGACTTGAATAAAATCATGTTTTGTGTCATTTAGATTTCTTTATTACAGTAAATAAATAATAAAAATCAGCGTCTTTCCTCTGAGCAGGCTTGCATGGCTATAAAATGAACTGTTACAGAGGGCCTCTTCCTGTTTGTTTCCAAGGAAAAGATGTTCTTTTAGCTGGATTGTTTCACATCATGACATAAAACATATTTATCTTCATTTAAAATGCTACAAAGTATGGCTGAAACTTGCTATTTCTACTGAATTGTGTTTCTGAATAGTGCATATGCATAGTGCATCTTTAAAGTAAAGCTGACCCCTTATACTCCACCCACAAACACATTTCAAACAGCGCAAACACATTGAAAAGCATTGGAAAAGTGTAAAGGTGGGCCTAACCCCGGGCTCACACTGCTTCCAGTCCAACTCCGGTGCAGCCACCGGAGTCTTTACTTAACTTGAAAAGTCCGAGAGTGGCTCACACGGCGTACAGTCCAGTCCGGTGTCTCCGGTACGGCCAATCCGGCGCTCCGAATCCGTTTCGTTTGTTTCAAATTTTGGCCGGATGCCGGAGCGCACCGGAGCCCTTTTTGATGAAGTTGTGAAAACAAGACACAATAAACAGGAAACCAAGCGAGCGCGGGTAAAGTGAATCCGGTAGTTTTCAAAATAAAATCATTACGTTACCACTAATAATACAAAATACGTCATTTACACAATTATGTAACACATAGAATGTAAATAAACCTCCCGTACTTACCCAATGTGTGGCGAAAAATCCAACAGAAAATCAACTGACATGAAACAAGCCCAAAACTCGGCGCATGTGTTCTTTGTTTATACATACATGTGCTCAGCGAAAGAGAGAGAGAGAAAAAAGTGCTCAGTGATCGCGTATTCTCCGACGTTGAGCGTGAACCTCCGTGAGTGCGAACCTCCGTGAGTGCGGGGTCTCGCGAGGTCGGGAGCAGAGCCTGTGGCTGCAGCAGGACTGCAGACCACCGGAGCTAATGTGAGTCACCCACCGTAGCAAGACCGGTCCGGTGGCTGCACTGGAGTTGGACTGGAGGCAGTGTGAGCCCGGGGTAAGAGTGGAGAGGATCTGTGTGATTGGATTGACAGACGGTGTCTGCATTTAGTGCTCAATTTTGAGCGGAAAATACACACTGACGTCACATAGAGTCTGAAATGACATGAGAGACACAGCCAGTTTGTGACTATTTTGTTCTAAAAAAAAAAAAAAAAGACTAAAAATGGTAGGCAATGCATTTTAAACACAGTTTCACAATCAAAACTTGGGGTTTAGCTTCTCTTTAAGCTGCTTTTTGTTTGTAGAATTCAGTTGCTAGGTTTCATTTTAACTGTATAATACCTATTTGAGATTATACCAAAAGACAGACAAGCTAACATGTTAGTTACCTAAACAGGAGCTAAACAGGAAGTGTACTGCCAACAAAAGTGGGTGGGGCAAAAAAGGTGAATATTGTATATGGGGATTATTGGTCAACGTCACTTTTAGCTCTAATGCTCATGTCGCCTGCTGAAAGAGAAAGAGATGCGTCTTAGGGTCAAATTTCATTCACAAAAGTTGATTTAGCAGCATAGCCTTTGTTTACGCATGGTCATGAACTCTTGTAGCTGACAACAGCGCTGGTTAGTGTTGCTGCTACAGCTTGTGTCAATCAGCTGTGAAAAAGCGCTATTTAAATTCAATGCATTATTATCACGACTCAGCCTGTTGTTTGTTGGTTGTCTGGTGATTGTATGAAGTGAATAGGATTGTTTTTAATGTATTGTTTAGGTAATAGTTACAATAAACAAAGAGTTCTACAAAAATATATCTCCGTCTCCATCAAGGAAAAATGAAGAGACACTTTACACACAACTGATAAAACACTGGTGTTATTGTCATTTGTCAATCATCACTATTGCATCATGTATTTTGGTTCTTGTTTGCAAAATAGTTTCACATAGAATTGCCTCTACCTTTATCACATCTGCTCGTTCCAACAGAAAATACAGCTAAACAGACACAAAGTCCCAAACTAAGAAAAACATGCTAAATGTAGAAATGCAAATCACTGTTTTACTGACGCAGAAAGTGAACTTTGTCTGAATCTCCTGATGAAGTTAAGACTCAAATGATTTTATTTACAGGTTAAAAAAGAAGCCTGAAGCAGATCAAACACACAAACTGATTCTCTTCTTCGTGATGACTAAGAAAGTAAGTAAGAAAAGTGACTAACAACGTTGTATATCAGTGCAAACATCAGCAGTGCAGTCTTTGGTCTCCATGACGACTTCAGAAGCTGTGTCCTGTATGATGCAGCAGGCTGAAATCACACACACATCAGAGAAAGACATGAAAAAGACAAGTGCTTATCACACAGCACTGACTTTGTTTACTCTTCACGTAGTTACAGGAGAGAGGAAGGGTGGAAAAGAAGAGGAAAGGAGAGAGAGAGAAAGATAGAGGTAGAGAGAGACAGGGAAAGAAGAAAGAGAGAGGAGACAGAGAGAAAGAGAGAGAGAGTGGGGTCAGAGAGAGAGAGAGAAGAGATAGAGAGGGTAGATGAGAAAGAGGAGGAAGAGGAGGAGAGGAAAGGAGAGAGGAATAGAGAGGAGAGAGGAAAGAGAAGAAGAGAAAGAGAAGAGAGAGAAGAGAAGAAAAAGAAAGAGAGAGAGGAAAGAGAAAAAGAGGGAGACAGAAGGAGAGGAGAGGTGAAAGAGAAAGAAAGGGAAAGAAAAATAGAGAGAGGAGAGGAGAGAAGAAATAGAGAGGAGAGAGAAGAGAAGAGAAGAAAAAGAAAGAGGAGCGAGGAAAGAGAAAAAGAGGGAGACAGAAGGAGAGGAGAGGTGAAAGAGAAAGGGAAACAAAGAGGAGAGATGAAAGAGGTGGGGGGGGTGAATGGAGAAAGACAGGGAGACGGAAAGAAGAACGAGAAATACTGAGAGCGAAAAAGAGAGGAAAGAAAGCAAGAGAGGTAGAGAGAGAAGGTGATGGTAGAAAGAGAGACAGAGGGCAGATGAGAAAGAGAGAGAGAGGGAAAGAGAAAAAGAGGGACAGCGAAAGGAGAGAGAAAGAGGAGAGAGAGGGTGGGTGCAGAAAGAGAGAGAGAGGGGGGGAGTAGATGAGAGAGAGAAAGAGAGGAGGAAGAGGAGAGGAAAGAAGAGAGAGGGGAGGGAGGAAAGAGAGAGAGAGAAAAGTGAATGGAGAGAGACAGAGGCAGTCAGGAGAAAGAGAAATACTGAGAGTGAAAGAGAGAAGAAAAAGAGTAAGAGAAGGGAGAAAGAAAGAAAGAAAGAAAGAAAGAAAGAAAGAAAGAAAGAAAGAAAGAAAGAAAGAAAGAAAGGAGAGAGTGAGCAAGAGTGAGGAGAGAGGGGAGTGAAATGAGAGAGGAGGGAGGAAAGACAAAGAGACAGAGAGAGAGGAGGGAAAGTGGGGGCTTAAAGAAAGATATAGAAAAGAGAGAGAGTCAAAGAGAGAATGGGCAAGAGAGAGACAGAGGAGAGAGACAGAGAGAGAGAGAGGAGAGAGAGAGAGCAAAAGAGGGGAGAGAGAGAGTGGAAGGAGAAGACAGAAAGGAAGAAGAGGGGTGAGAGGATCGAGGGATAGAATAACAGACAACTCACATCCATGAGTTTAATTGACATAAAACTTTATTTTACTTACATTTTTCAGCTAACCTGCCCTGTTACTTTTTACAGTGTTGCAGGACTGTTGTCGTTATATTCTCATTGAGGTGAGTTTTTCCAGGGTTGATGGGTTTCAATGTGGCCCCTGACAAATTTTTGAGAATAAGTGTTACTCTTTACCTTTTTTTTTTTTTTTTTCGATTGACTACTAGACTATGGAGCATATGTCATTGCTTGTTGTCCTGATAATATCACATTAAATTGTCAAAATTGTAGACTAAAAGGCCTATGATTTGCAAAAAATGTGCCATATGATAATTTGTTGCACTAATGACTGTGGCCCGGCCCTACACTTCTTATTCTGATTCGAATATGGCCAGTGGAAAAAAAAAAACTGCTCAGCTCTGTCTTAGAGTCAACTCTTCTTCCTTCACAGAGACACGTTTGTTGATCAGTTTGTCTAATCAGTTGTTGTCTCTCGAGGTTTTACTACCACCTCAACAGATACCCCGAAGAAAACAGCAGCGGCCACAACAGACTGATAAAAGACTGTCATGTGTAATGACCTGAGCATTCTGAGGAAGAAGGCTATTCATTCAATCACTCCACAGCCACAGCTGCTCTGGGGCAAAATAACAGAGGTGAGGCGGCCATTTTGCACCATCGACCTCTTCTACCAAACATTCACACTGCAAAAACGCATCTCTTATTCAAGTCTTTTCTATTATTTACATCATAGTTAGAAATTCAGTTACAAATTCAATGAGATGAAATAGACTCGTTTTAAGACAAGACATTTGGTTGAGTCAAAATGGAAAAAAAAAAAAGTATTTTCTTAACTTTTATAAACTAAAACATTTGCTTTGATCAAAATAATAGATTTTTAAGGACTACACCGGGACCATAACTGAACTACAAAAGGACTAAGAAGAAACCAGGACTAAAACCGGTCTAAGCCATACAGTGTCAGTCCTCATCTAGTGCAGTTGAAGTCCTGGCCTAGTCCCTGATGTATCAAAAACTACTAAGGGGACTAAGGGAAAAATAAGTATTTATTAATTAAGACATGTTCTATGGGCAGTTGTTTTCACCTATCTTGACTCTTGACTTTTTTGTGTGTGCTTGTTTTAAGAAGGGCACTTTCCCTGCGCCCACACACCAAATGAATATAAGGCAATGTTTGTGAAGTATCTTACCTTAAGAAACAACAACAGAATCTCCTCCAGAGATCTTCCAGCAGTCTCCCATCCAAACTGCCCAGACTCAACCTGACATGACTAAAACTAGCCAAACTATTGGTACAAAAAAAAGGAAAATGATTAAAAAATCTTTTATCAGTCCTGTCAATCATACACGTGTGTGGAAAGAAGCCTGCTGCAGTCGGAGGCGCAGGTAAATCAGATTATGAGTCTGTGGGAGCTGGGAACACTGTTTATGCAGCTGCTCTGGAATGTCATTCTTCTGATTCTGCACAGAAAGAGAAGAGATGGAGAAAGAGAGACAAATGGGCTGCGACTTATCATAGGCAAGCTGTGAAATTGATAAAATACACATTCCTTGGAGGACACTGGCAGAAGGAACAGAATGAGAATTTCTCTCCGGCTGCCTTTTCCCTTGTCTCAAACTCATGCTTATTTTGATATTAAATAGGCTGCAGTAGAAGCACGTCTTTCTATTGGAAAGCACATCAAATATGTCTCTGTCAGTCTGACATTTCAGTGTATTATGACATCAGGCCCAAATCACATTCAGCCCTGATTAAACATAATTTAATCTCAGTGATTCATGGGCTGGAGGCTCCAAGCCAAAATGCTTCTCTTTGTTTGTAATGCAGCCTATTCTTTTCTTTTATGCAGACTTATTATGTAGAATGCACTTTCTGAGTTTTAACGTGTTATGACAGTGTTCTCTCATCATTAGTTTACTCAAAATGGATTCATACACATTTGAGTAATCGTATGTTCAGCAGCTGATGCTCCTAGGCTCAGAAAATCCTTGTGTTCACCTACCACCTATCCCACTTTCTGTATTTACTTCTTATTACTCAAAAAAAAAAAAGGTTACAAGTCAATCATACCGTTCAAAATGGTCAGGAAGCCACAATAAAAACTATATTTTAAAATATGCTGCTTTTAAAAGTAAAGTTTTACATTGAAAAGCCAGACCAGGCTTATCATTTCAGCAGCATTAGTGATCTACAGACCAACACACAAGAAAGAGTATATCTACCACGACACATACATAGAGTATGATGAGCACGATTTCACATCTTTTTGTGTATATTTGTTACGCTGTATATATTGTACAATATGAAAAGTGTATCATTGGCACAATATTTCATAGCAAAAAATGTACAACTGTTGGTTGAGGCCACGTCGAGACATTTACTTTAAGCTTAGCAAGTATTTTTAGGCCTCAAGTTGCGAAATTGGGTTTAGGGATGGGGTAGGTTAAGATTATGTAGATTTTGTTAATATTCATCAATATAACACATCTTTACAACCACCATAGAAACGATCTGCTACATGTCCTGTTATGTCGTGATATATTTATGCATTTTGGCAACCTGCACAGATAGTAGATGGGCCTTTTTCTATTTCTAAGCTGTTTCACATTGTTTTTTAGGAGTGACGAGACAGTTTATTGGGTTGTTCCGACGGCTGTGTTGTATATATATTTTTTATATATAGTTTTTGCTAGTGCATTTCTCTAGAAAGCTGTTTTTGAGCCTAGATGTTGAGCTTTAATGCACCTAAATCTGCGCCCAGACGGCAGCAGAGAGATGAACTGAACACAGATTGGTCTGATCCACCAGGATGGTCTTAGCTCTGCGGAGGCACAGCGTCCTGGAGATGTCTTCCACTGGTCTCCAGTGATCTGTGAGGTGTTGATGACTCTTTGAAAGAAATTCCGTTCTGCTTCTGAACAGTTAGTGCTGTCAGCAGTATGTTAAAATACTTTCCATGCAGCAGTATCTTCAGAGGTCCGATTTCACCTCTGGGACTTAAATTGAATAGGCCTGTCAAAGTTTATTACTAAATATATTCCAAAAAGTAATAGGTCTTGTGAACACAAAGAAGCAATAAGCATTGTCTCCACTGTAACCATTAGGTCTTTATTGATAGGCTGGTGCAGGAAATACATCACAGTTTGGTTCAAAGTAGAGGTGTTTTACATAGAAAAAGCATCATAGTTTCTCATTTACACATGAAAAAAAAAAAATCAGTCACTGTGAAATTTGCATTCCTGTTTTGGAAAACCAACAATAGACAATCTGGAGTAGTCTGTTCCCCTGGAGAGGAAGGAGTCCAAGGAAACTTTGTTAGGAATTCTAAAAAAAAACAAAAAAAAAACACCATCCATTTTAATGTCTGCACTGACTGTATTTGCATAACATGTATTTGATTTGAATAAATCCAGCCCAGAATATGGTAAAAGTGTTGCCTGTAACTTAATAAACGCTGCATATTGTCTGACAAATTGCCCAGACTCTTCAGGTATTCTCCGGAGGACTCAAATAATAAAACAAGAAAAGGCTGAAAATAAAACATGGATTCATTTAAAAGACATCATTCTGCTTTACAACATTCAGCCTGACACGCAGAAGTTCATCTGCTGTTTGAGGACAGAAGCTACACTGTACAAAAGTCACATCTGAAAACTTGTTAGAAAGAAACATAAGACTATTTACAACACGGTTGAATCATTGCCATGTAACAGCTTATATAAATCTTCACATAGAAACTTTTGGCCTGCAAACATTTCAAACTGCTCTCACTGTAATGTAATAATAAATATTCTTTTTTTTTTCGCTGTCAGTAAATCTCATTATATTAAATATTTACACATTTATCAAACATTCATTCTCAAAAGCCTTCTTAAGCCAGTGTCCACTGCACAACAGTCATGTAAAAATATTATATTAATAAAATCTACTTAAAAGCTTTTGTGTCCGAGTGGAGCCTGGCAAATCCAGACCATATAAGTGTTTTAACTTTCTAGTTTCAGTGAGTGTGATTGACATATTAATTAGCCAATCAGGGACTTGCATCGTCTCCCATAAGAAAACAAATATTGATACATGGAAACATTTGAAAAAAAGAACACAGATTAAGACAGAATCAGTGAGCAGAGGTATTTTGATGTGAGATTAGTGAAGCCGGTATTTAGCGGCCTGTGAGCTCCTCTGTTTCATGTGTCTCTCAGAAATAAACTAACTTGATTGATGGTGTGTTGTGGAGTTGGTCTGAGATGTGACCAGGCGAGTGGTGACCAGACCTACTCTCTCAAACTATTGCTGAAGCGTCAGCTCCATATTTCAGCAACGCTCTTGCTTGTTTTTATAGAAATCTTATTCCTTTACCTATAATATTCCAGCCTGATGCATGACCGGTTTCAGTTCTCCTCGTGGAAACCATCTGATAAACACCACATTCATATCTGTAGTCCGACAGTAGAAGCAACAAAATGTGTCAGTTGGATCCGTTGCAGGTTTCTGTGGAGATTAATTTACAAAATAAAAAGGTACAAGATTGTTTTCTAAGTTAATAATTGGATCTAAGGTCAAAGGAGGAGCATGTATACGTATATATTATTCCATAAATGGCCTGAAACTGTTGCCTGGGATCCGGGCCCAGCTTCAGCAAATTACAAAGAGTGGTCCGGTCACCACGCACCCGCCTGTGTTTTAGATCAGCTCCACAACATACCAAATTAGGTTATTTGTGTGACTCACAGAACAAAGGAGCTGATTGGTCGTCTGTTATTTAGACCATAATCTAACTTCTCTCACCTCACATTAAAATTGTTTTTTGCTTCCCTAATTGATTCTGCAGAAATCAAGACATTTTTCAGTTCCACATATTTTCATCGTAAGCAGTCATGTTGGTTTTCATACAGGATACGATGTGTCAATCATGCTCACTGAAACTCAGGTGAGGGACAAGGTGGCCAGACGATATATTTTTTATAAATAGTCTGGATTTTCAAAGGAAATGAAACTGATGTCTATTAATGAAGAATGATGAACCGATAAGATTGTCTATTGTGCTCTCTAAATCATAGAGAAAGAAACTAGTGGTGCCGAAGGGATATTTTTAGGTGCAGTGCCGTGTCACGAATCAGGAAAACAGAAAAGCGCCTGGTCGACTTTGGCTTTTAACCTCCCACAGTCTTAAAACTAAGTTCATTGTATAAAAACAACTGTGCAGTGGACACTCAGTTAAAGACTTTCATATGTATATACTGTACACATACATTTTCCCGGTTGCTAGCTGCTCACTGAGGCAGTCCCACAGGCTTCACCACGGGCCAGGGCATGTCGGGCAGAGGCGTCTGGGGTTCAGGTGGAGCTTGGACTGCCTGCTGTTGGTTCGCCCAATTCAGATCCACCCCGTTCTTCTTCAGAGCAGCCAGGTGCTTTATGTCCAGCGTGGTGAAGGTGGTGAACTGGACCTGGTTCCTCTTGCTGGTGGGCGAGTGCAGCGGCTCGTTACGGTGCGGTCGAGCTAACAACGTGGCCGAACGGTTGGCCATGGGGTCGAGCGGCTTTACTGGTAAAACTCCCTGCTGCAGCTGCTGGGAGTTCGAGCGGCACCTCCCCAGTGTGGCGGTTCTCTCTGGGAAAGCGGGCGGAGACACGGTTTGGATGCCGTTTTCTATGTTGTGGTGGTGGTTCATGGAGTCCACGGAATGTCGCGGCTCCAGGGGGCGCTCTCTCTTCAGCGTTCCCGGAGGAGCTGGTGTACCTGGAGGTCACAAAGTCCAAGTTTTTTGTGTTTTAGTATTATTCACAGTTACACAGTCACAAAAACAGTGAAATCTTTCTTCTTCTAACATGCAGGTTTATACAATCAAACCGTGGCTATGACAAAATAATGTGAAAGTGAGAAAAACAATCTATAAAGTACATTTATGTTATCCTTTACATGTTTTTTTTTAATATATTTGGTATTGGTGGATTAGTGGCATTTTAGAGTTTCTCTTGAAATGACATCACAAAAATCTACAGGTCAGTAATATTTAATGCAGATGTTTGGCACATAGTGAGTGTATTTGACAGGTTAACAGACCATTACACAGATAGCTCTTTTTTATTGGTCAACATTTTATGGCCTTGCAATGTATTAAAGTTTTGTGATTGTTTTTTCTGCTTATCATAGTATAAGGTTGTTGCAAATCTTTACAACTGTCTTTGACCAAGACTGGTTGTATGGAAGATTTTCAAATTTCTGAAAAACCATACCTTTAGGAGACCTCGTCTGTCTCAGTCTCAAAACTTCTGTTATAATCACTGTCATAATCCCAGGCCTTTTTCATAACTTTTTTGTCCTGGTTCTTGCAGCTACATGACCTGCTGTGCTCACTCATATATTGAAGGTTTATTCTGTTCATAGCTGGATGTTGGCGAACAGGGCAAAAAGGTTGTTTGAATGAACTGTGCTGCTTAAGAAGTTACAAGAAGAGTGAACTTGCACGTCATGACTTGGACTTGACTTTATGAAATAAACTAAGACTTGGGACTTGACTTGGACTTGAATGTCAGTAACCTAGGACGACTTGACGCTTCTCCTCAAAAAAGAAATTGTTTATTTTACATCTACAAACTGAAACAAGTTTGTCCTCATTTTTTTTTTTTTTTTTGTGTGACAAGAAATAAATTTTAAATGGGATCAGTTATAAAAATCACATTGCTGTTCAGCAATTAAAACATTGAAGAGATAAATTAATTATGATCTGTGATTAATTAATCTATTTTTAATCTCACCTAGTCGAACCCAGGACCTTCTTGCTATGAGGCCAGAGCGCTATCCGCTGTGCCACTGTGTCGCCCAAACATATCGCCACATATTGCAAAAAATGAAGACTTTAGGAATCTTTTGTTGTTAAGTTGTCAAGTCGAACAAACCTTATGTCCACTTTGCAACTCACATATGGAAACACTGAAGTTAAAGATTTCAAAATGGATTAATGTGATTAAAAAATATCCTCAATTAAGATGTCTGTAATAATTAATCGCAATTGATGCAGTAATTTGAAACCCCTAAAAAATCAATGAAGTTGCAGAAATATAAGTTGTATTTGGTAGTTTGATTTAAATACTTGAAATGAATTGAAACTAAAAGCAGAGGACTTGGGACTTGACTTGGACTTGATGCGAAAGACTTGAGACTTACAAAACGTTACTTGGACCAACCTCTGGAAGTTTTCTAAGAAATTGTTCATGAAATAAGGCCAATTATACTTTGCCATGAAATATCTAAAAGGTAGTTGTGCCATCCTACATAAAAGTAGTTACACATTTTCAGTCTGGTGTTTTCTAGACCCATTCAATTGTTATAAGAAAAACTTTATTAAAGCAACAGTCATTTAGCTGCCCTCAGTTTTCTCTAATCTTTTTTGTTTGGTTCTTATGATTATATTGTGATCTGAATGACATTTATCGAGTAACTACATAACTTTCACATCTGTACCTGGAGGCGGCGGGTTGCGGTGGTGGTGATTGTTTCCACTGCCCAGCCAAACCCAGTCGTGTTTGTGATCTTTGGGGTCACCCGGGCCTGGGGGCGGAGCCTGAATGGGGTCTTCTGATTCCGGAAGCACAAGGTGTAGGACATGCAGTTGACCAGGAACGCTAAAATGGCCACGCACGACACTCCCACCAGAGCGTACATGCCGATTTCAATATCGACATGAGCGAAATGTCCTGATGAGGTCACTTTCTATAAAAGAAGTAGTTTTTGACCTGGGCAGCTCTTTTTTAGGAGTGATTTCCGCTTTCGGTAGGTCCTTTTTAGCAGGTAAATCTGACTTTTCAACCATATTCCCAAAGCTTTTGACGTCTTCCTTCACTGTTACTGTGGTGGTGGTGGGTTTAGTGATGCTCTGTGGTGTATTGAGAACAGGACTGGCTGTTGTGGCTATGGTGGCCGCAGCATATGTAGTGTCTCTGCCAGTGTTTCCGATCCAAACCACATGCGGAGACACAGATCTGGTGGATAGGCTGGTGGATAGAGTGGTAGACGCGGTTGTCTCTGTAGCAGTGGACAGATCTGTTACCGTGCTTTGAAACCAGCTCTTATCACCATCTGTTACGGGACGCTGGGACGTTTTAATCTCGCCCAAAGCTTCAGACGGCGAACTTTAACTCCGTCGGTGCCAATCCCGCGATCATCTTCATCTACAGATATGCCATTGCTCTGAAAGTTAATCCGGAGAAGACCAGAGCCGGACACCAGTTTGCTCTTCCTCTTGGACTTCTGACAGTCTTCACAGATCCTCAGTTCGACCCTCACTAGCGCCCCTGGCCCTCCCCTTCACCTTGGACCTGTACAAACGTGTGCGGGGGGTGCGGCGTACTGTGGCTACTCTCTCGTCCGGGGTCGTGACGCTCAGAGAGTAGATACTGCGGTCAAACACGTCCAAAGGAACAACCGCACCGTCGCTGAAATGGACCCAGCAGGTGACCACTGCCTCCTGGAACACAAGATACACAGAAAATAGAAATCTTATCAAGTGTGTTTGAGGAAAAATAAGCAATAAAGTGGAATTTTGTCAAGCCTGGACTCAGCAACAACTCTGAGCACTTTTTTTGAACATCTAAAGGGGTGCGGAGGGACCTTGGAGTATGCATCAGAGGTACCTGAATATTTTCAGACTGTAAAAGTAGAAAGAATATTGCACGTCAGTTTTGAATAATTTTGAGCATATAATGGGCTAACTAATTTTTTTAGTTAAAATAAGTAACTTGTGTTTTTGACTAAATCTGTGATAAAAAATGAGACCACTGATTGAATAAAAATGATTTAGTCATCGAAGCAGAATACTGGTTCTGATGCTGAGCTTTGGATTCATCTTTGGTTTCACTTTGCTGTTTGGAAGAAGTGTTTTTTAAACCATAATTGCAACCAAGATGATTATATGTTGATATTAACCATATGTTGAAGGACTTAACAGTAACGCAACACATTAATTTCCAGAGCATTAACCTCACAACTTAAAAGTTATTTTTGAAACAATAACAATACGCAACACTGAACATCACAGATCCGGCTTTTAGAGGAGTGTTTTCTTAGGGTCAGTGGGGAATGAAAAATATCTCAGAGACAAACTCCTGCAGCGTTTGTGATATGGAAGCAATGTTAAACCACACACACTCACTCACACACACAAACACACACTAATCATACTTGCACAAAAGTGTCCTTTGCAGGTTGGGTAAATTATCATCAAACTTTATTTATAAAGCGACATGTATTCATTTTGGTTGCAATTACAGTTTATAAACCTCTTTTTAATATCTTTGAACAAAAATGGGGTTAGAGGATCTCACCCTTGAGCAGAACGTACTGGCTTTGTGTGACTATTGGACGGCTGTAGACTGTATGATGTAATGTTTTACTTGTATTGTTTTGTCTTGATTTTATGTTTTTGGACAGATGAGCCTCCGTCTGCAAAAAAAATTACCTTTGGGTACTAATAAAGAAACCTTGAACCTTTACAAACAACAAAGTGAAACTGGAGAGGACCACCCAAACGCAGCCAATCAGAGAGCTGCATTCGGCTCCTGATTAGAACTAAATTTGTATTTTTAAATTCAGACAATGCACAGTTGTCTTATTTATTTATTTTTATTTATTTTTTTTACAAAGTGCTGCATTTATCACATACATTTTACAACTAAAAAAGTTTGTTACATCAAATCTAGGACAAAATACTGAAAAAAAAAAAAAAAAAAAAAACTCAGAATGGCAATAAATGCAAAATGTTTTGTGTTTCTGTTCAAGACTGGAACAACTTAGACAATTTATGAAAGCATCTAGAAAAATTTAATTGAAAAGTATAAGATTAGATTTTGTTGTTATAAAATGAATAAAAATGTTGTTTACCTGCATGATGAACTTACATTCTGCATCTTTTATTTTAGAGAAGTAATAGGTTATGCTTCATCTCAGTCCTTTCCCAGCTGAATAAAATGTTTTGTTGATACAAGCTGGATCAAGGTAAATGTAAATAATTTTGTTTGAAATAAACATGGGTATTTGAAACAATCCTACTTTGCATGTTAACATTGATGATGATTTCAAAAATAGTTTCAAACAAATGAAGCTTTTAGTTGCTCACATACATTTGCATATAAACAATGAAGGTTTACAATTGTGATATAATTTGATTACATAATCACTGAAGTCATTGCTTGCTATATTAAATACTCTTTTGTATTCTTTAACTGAACTTAAGTTGACCTGGAAAGTCTCATGTAGGTTCAAATACTTTGACATATTATTCACTTAAGGTAGCTGTGGGGATGTCTTATTCAGGTTGACCTTTCTGACCTCAGGAGATGACCAGTGTTATCTCTGACCAAGGGGGAGTCAGACCTGGCTCCACGGCTCCAGGATGAAACATGAGAAGACAAAGGAACCCTCCTAAACCTGATCATTGCATATTCATTTTGTCTCTTTATTTGGGCCGAGGGACAGGCAAACGGTCAGATTTTTTCACACTGCGTCTGGCGTAAGACTTGCATAATGGAAGCTACCAGGGAAAGGTTGGCCCGACCTTTGATTAGAAATATTGTTAGGTGGAATAAACTTTTATTAATTTAAACCTTTCGAATCTTGTCATCTTTAGAATAAGAACATGCATCGCATCCAACAACATTCATGGGAAACTGATTAGACCCGTGCAGTTTCCCTGGCCTGCATGTTTACGAGTCACTACTCTGCTGCTCTAAACTTGTCAATAACAAACTATTAGAGCCGTGCCACCAGTGTTGACCAGCTAATCCGGTCTGTCTGCACCGCTCCGGGCGACTGGGCAGATGTAGGTTATGAGAGTAGTCCAGTGGCTTACTTTGGAAACAGGAAATGGGTCATAGTGTATTAATGTAATTGGACTGGCTAATTCAGCTGCTGGCACGACCCATGTCTTTTTGTTAATTCGCTGTATTAAACTCCCTTTATCCACTTTGCCTAAATGACTTTCCCGGCAGTGATTTAACAGAATTATGATTCGGGCTGCATCCCACTGAGCGTAATCATAAAGATATTAGCATTCATTTTGTGTTATTAAGACTTATTGGGCTATCACAGAAAAAAGAGACGCGAGCTAATGATTTTGCAAAGCACTGACCTGCTTTTCTTAATAAAAATGTGTTGTGTCTTTTAATAGAGAAAGAAAAGTTTATTTACCAAGTGGTGTTTTGGGGTATTTGTGAACAAACAAAAATAGAACAGCCTATGTATCCAAAGAAAGGATGTCTGGACTAATCCATGCATTTGTCTCTAGTAGATTAGACTATTGTAACGGCCTGTTCACTGGTCTATCCAAGCCCTAAAATTAGGGCTAGGTAACTTTCGATTTTTTTCCGATACATTGCTTTTCAATTATTTTTTCGGTTCTTGGTTTCTTTTCAAATGTTAATTATTAGCCCAAAACATTTTTTTTCAGCCTTTAGTGATGCTTATTGTCCAACCAGATTTTAAATCACACTTCTGTCTCAAACAAATAAATCAACTGTTCCTCACGTAGATTCCAACGTGGAGCACTTTAAGTTTCATGATCACTTTCTAGCCACACGCAGCACTGTAACAAAGGAGCGACACGGTTGCTTTTTGACAAAACAATTTTACCCTTCTCTTTACCTGGAGAAAGAGGAGAAAATATTTTTACTCAGACTTGTCTGGTTGCATCAGATGTGCCACAGCAGTTTACAATTGGAATTATGGTTTTAACTGGAGCGATGACCAGGAGGATGTTACGTCAAAGTTTGAATTATATTATGTGTTTGGCGACATTCTTATGTGTAAACGTCACAAATGTGTGAATGGATCACGTGGATTTATAAATCTCAAACAGCCATGCTTGTGTTTAAGTCTTTCCATGTCCGAGCACAACGTACATCTCTGACGTCAAAGCCTCCTGACGCCTCTCATACAGACTGTGAGGCGAGTTCAGTCCGAGTCATGTCAGAGTTTCTTGTGATGTGCCTTGTACACCAGAGCAGTCCACCGCGGTCCATTATTGCCCAAAGCCACGCAGATTCACGTGGATTAAGTGCGAGTCCCGCCTCGCACCAAACTCGCACCCATGTACGGCAGGGGTGACACGGACCAGCCTCCTGCTGGTCCCAGAGTCAGGACTAAACATGAACCAGACTCCAGCTGGTCCCAGAGTCAACTCAAACATTAATTTAGCTGAGCAAAAGTAATCCATGTACAAATATGAAAAGATTCAAATATCAAAGTATTTACGCGAAAATGGATTTAAAAGTTCAATTAGTCTGCATGAGATCTTCAGTAGAATCTTTTAACACAACATGGAGCTGAAACTGGACATTTGCTGCGTAAGACTTGCTGCAGTACGGACGAGCCGGCTGCCATGTCTAAGTGTGCACGTTGAGCTTTCAAAACGATCATTCCAGTGCCCTGTGTGTCTCTGCTTTTCTCTCAAACAGCAGGGCGCCGCAGTCAGTCACAAATACAATGGAAACTCACATCATTGCACCCCCGAGGCCACTGTTGCACGCGTTAGCTCGCCCGTGACAAGTCTGCTGCATTTACATTTAAGTCTTACTCCGACTTGCAGAGCTGTTGGTGATGCATTTTTTGAAACTATTGGTGTGAATGTGTTGGGCTTCAAAGTGTAGTTTACTCGTTTAGAGGAGGGACATTTTCAAGCTTGATATTGACAACATAACAGTAACAGTAACTTGCTTGTGATAATGGAGACTGAATCCTATAAGATGTGATACTTTTTCTCAGGTACTTCAACTTGGGACAGCACAATTTGGAGAAAATACAAAAAATAAATAAATAAATGTTATATTTTAAATGTGTCGAGAAGAATGGACAAAGCGATGCATTTATGTTGTCTATGGACAGACAAATTAAAGGAGACCTATTATGTAAAAGTTACAACCTTGTTACAACACAGTTCTATGTCGTATGTGCTACGCCCTCTACGGGCTTCGCTATTGGCTAACACTCGAGGCAGCGCCTCGCACCTGAAGATCAAACAATGTACCGCTCCAATCATGAGGACGTGGTTCCCCCACTGGCCGTATATAAGGCCCTGTCCACTATCGCTCGCCCTTCTTTTCACTCAGCACTTGAAGATCTCTTAACATGTTCTTTAAGAAAGATTTACTCTCTACAATCAAGATTAGGGATTCGCCGTACTCACCAGCTCGAAGATTGTCACCCTCCGGTGTCGAGCACCGTGGGTACGGCAGATGTGAGACCCTCTTCTCCCCGAGGACCGTCTGTTTCCCTCTGCCTCTGTTGGCAGCACAACACAGGGATAAGACCGCCCCGTCTGCTGCTCGCTTCCCAGGGAGAAGCGAGAGTGGCGCCGTGGCTTCATGAGCCCCGAATCCCCGGAGCATCTCGGTCCGGACCCGGAGATGTCCGAGGGGAAGACCGTGCCTCCGGTCCGTGCTGCAGCCTTGCCGAGCAAGGCTCCAGCGCCTCCTTCCCTCCGGATTGTCCCCCTATGAAGAAGACATGGCGTTCCTCTTCTCCCGCGGCTGCTGCTTGGCGCCAACACCGTGTGCCAGCATACCGGCCGTATCGCTGTGTGCACTGGTGCAGCGAGTCGGGGGCTCCATCCATCGAGGACGGGATCAGTTTGGCTCTGCTTCCCTCTTCCTCGCTCTGACCTGGCGGTAAGCCTCTATTCCAGCCCGAGACAGGCTGACGGCGGTGTCGTGTATCGCTGCTATGCTAATGCTACACGGTCATAGCACTAGCTAGCTACTAGCGCAGGACGGGATCAGTCTGGCTCTGCTTCCCTCTTCCTCGCTCTGATCTGGCGGTAAGCCTCTATTCCAGCCCGAGACAGGCTGACGGCGGTGTCGTGTATCGCTGCTATGCTAATGCTACACAGGCCGTAGCATTAGCTAGCAACTAGCTAGCTACTAGCGCAGGACGGGATCAGTCTGGCTCTGCTTCCCTCTTCCTCGCTCTGATCTGGCGGTAAGCCTCTATTCCAGCCCGAGACAGGCTGACGACTGTATTGTGTACAGCTGTTATGCTAATGCTGCACAGGCCGTAGCATTAGCTAGCAACTAGCGCAGGGCCTAGTTAGCTGCGGACCACGGTGGCTGTTTTCCTCTGCATGTCACAAGCTTTCGCCATGGCGTAGGTATATGTGCGCGGCACAGGTGGGCGGCAGACATCTCTGGCTGGGTCTGTCTTCCCTCTAGGACCATGAGAAAAGCAGCTCGCCCGCTGCTTCGCTCTTCTGCTCGGGTCAGAAGGAGGAGGAGCCGCTCTTCCCCGAGACACGCTCTTACAGCTGCGGCGTTCTGTTCCTCGGGCTCCGGCTCCCACAGATCAGGAGCGCGAGTCCGGAGCGGCGCGCTCCTTTATCTGGAGCTTGTAAGAGAGAGGAGAGGCTCTTTATGTTATGATTTAGAGTTACTTCTCACCATGCAACAGACACGCACTGGTAGCGTTTCTGTTGCTGTTCTTGCTGTGCTATAGCTCCGATGCTGGCTCCAGCTGTCCTGTCACTCTCATCCCCGCTGAGTGTCGCGGTGCGGATGAGTGCGTCAGGAAAGGGCAGAGGTTGACTGTGACCCCCCACTCTCGCCCAGGGAAGAAGACGTAGGTGAGAACCACGTACTTCACCACAGCCGCTGTCGTGAGGGCGGAGTTTCCAGCAGCTCAGATAGCTGTCCAGGGTAAGGACAGTTCTTTACCCACCGCTGCTGCTCTGGTAGCAGGGCACCGTGTTCTGCTCCTATCTGCGCTTGGAAAGCATGTGGGAAGAAGACAGGCTTCTGTGCGTCATCTCCATTTACTCATCTTTTTATGTAGATGTTTTTTCCCGCTCCTCGCTCTGCTTTGAGGATGCGGATTTGTGTAGTGCAGGACCGTTTAGGGCGCGCTCTGATGCGCTCCCTCTCACAGGGTCACACATGCACGAGCAGCGGAGCTCCCATCACGTCTCCGCTCCCTCCCTGGTCAGTGCTGCGCAGCGACAGGGGACGCGCGCTCCACCTGTCCCGGCTGCGGACGGTCCCCCAGCTGGCATTGCTGTTGGAGTTACACCAAACGCCTTCTTGCGCTGTCCCGCAGCACGCAGGGGGCAAGTGCAGGCTCGTAGGGGTCGCGCATCGACGCGCTTCCCCTCGTGCTTTGGAGGAGAGTCTACAGTCCATAGATCCTCTCCTCTTACGGTTAGTGTAGCGCCGCGGCATCAGACGCCTGCTCGTCCCTTCCAGCATTAGGAGCAGGGGCAAGTCTGTGAGCGCTCGGCCTCTGCCCGGAGCTTGACAGCATCTCGGCGGAATGCTTGTCTATCTCCTCATTCCCTAGGGGAGGCGCAGACTGCGCGGGTGCGACGTTATGACCGGTTCTCGTTCGTACGTCCCTTACGAGCACCCCCCCCCCCCCCCCCCCCTACGGACATAGTGGGCAGGCCCAAGCTTCTGGCTCCCGTCCCTCCTGCTACGATATGCAAGCGGAGAGAACGGAGAAAGTAACTGCAGTTCTATGAGTATGTGCATAGCCCTCCTCGGGCTTCGCTTTTGGCCTTATCTACATGGAAGGCCGACATAGAACGGTTCCTATTCCCCGTACTTCTTGGTTGCCAAGAAGTGCGGCGGCATACGGCCCTTTTTGGATCTGCGTGTCTCCTCCTTCCTGTTACGTGGCGCAGGATTGGAGGTGCTAGCAGAGAGAGGAGAGAAATGTAGTTACTTACGTAACTGTAGTTCTATGAGTTGGTGCGTAGTCCTTTACGGGCTTCGCTATTGGCCTCTATCTACATGGAAGGCCGACATAGAACGGTTTCTACTCCCCGTACTTCTTGGTTGCCAAGAAGTGCGGCGGCATACGACCCTTTTTGGATCTGCGCGTCTCCTCCTTCCTGTTACGTGGCGCAGGAATGGAGGTGCTGGCAGAGAGAGCAGAGAAATTTTAGTTACTTGCGTAACTGTGGTTCTATGAGTGTGTGCGTTGCCCTCTGCGGGCTTCGCTACTGGCCTTTATCTACATGGAAGGCCGACATAGAACGGTTTCTACTCCCCGTACTTCTTGGTTGCCAAGAAGTGCGGCGGCATACGGCCCTTTTTGGATCTGCGCGTCTCCTCCTTCCTGTTACGTGGCGCAGGAGTGGAGGTGCTGGCAGAGAGAGCAGAGAAATCTTAGTTACTTACGTAACTGTAGTTCTATGAGTGTGGCATAGCCCTTTACGGGCTTCGCTATTGGCCTTTATCTACATGGAAGGCCGACGACATAGAACGGTTTCTGCTCCCCGTACTTCTTGGTTTCCACAGATGCATAGCCTAGAGGCCGTTTCGCATGCTGACCACACGACACCTGTTAAGTGTGTCAGTCTGGGCGATTGTCTGACTCTGTTAACCTCATGGATGCTTGCTTCCAGGTTTCCATTGTTTCGGAGCTCTGGAGGTTCCACCGCTTCTCCATGGCTAGGAGATGCCAGGAATATTGCTGACTCCCGTTTGGCTGTTCGCTGGCACTTGGAGAAAGTGCGTGGAGGCGGCGCTGGACCTGCTGCGTTGTATTGGAACCAGCCATTGGCTCATCCTGGCCTCCTCCCATCAGGAGGCTCAGGCTCACACAGAGGTGGTGCTGGATTACATCTTTCAGGCTGGGCTTTGTGGTCAACAGACTGTGTTTGAAGGACGCAAGTCCGGTCCCATCAGATTCAATCGCTTCTCGGATTGATGGCAGTGGCCCAACCAGTGGTACAGCTGGCCTACTGCCCATGAGACGCCTCGGTGGTACTCCGTCTCAGGTTGCCCCGGCGCACGAACGGAGGCAATGGCTTAGGGCCACCCAATGCCCGCAACGGAGATTCCGTTCGGCCGTCCGGTCTTACCTTGGAGGGGTGCATGTGTGTAGAGTTTTTTGGGACTTGTAACCCCAATTACCACCCGAGTTTAGTTGTCTCAGCAAGAATACCTTGTACACAACACTATGTTTCAGGATTGAGGGAGAAGGGAAGCCTCAA